>PVIC010010839.1:0-28010 GCA_004025085.1 Thryonomys swinderianus
ATTTAAAGTGGAGATGAAAGATTTGAGCTGAATATTAAAATTAGAAAAATAAAATACTAAAAAAAGACAAAGGAAATACATTAAAGAAAAATAAATATAGGTAATGAAACAGATTTATCAGATTTTAAGATTTTAAAAAGGTAGTAAACCTTCAGATTAGGAGAAAAAAAGGGACATGGAAAAAGAAAGCTGGGTATGGTGGCTCACACCTGTAATCTCAGCACTCAGGAGACTGAGGCAGCAGGAGGATTGCTGTGAGTTCAAGGCTCCCCTAAACTATATAATATAACAAAGACACTATCTCAAAAAACAAAACAAACTCTGGTTTCTCTTCAGATCATATAAATATTTCACCTTTAAAAAACAAAGCTGGGCTTGGTAGCTCAAGCCTGTAATCCCAGCACTTGGGAGGCAGAGGCAGGAGGATTGCTGAGTTCAAGGCTTGCCTAGGCTACGTAGTGAGCTCAAGGCCAGCCTGAACTACAAAGCGAAATGCTGTCTCAAAAAACAAAACAAAAACAATTAACAAAAAAGAATGTACACACTATACAGCAGAGATGAAAATTGTCAATAAACTTCATACAAAAAAATTTTGTCAATAAATTTGAAACCTTATGTGAAAGCATAATTTTCTAGAAAAGTATATCAGAGTTAACTCATGAAGAAAAAGGAGCTAATACCAGACCATTCTATCATTTTACCAAACTTTGCAGTAATAGACTACCATACTATTGAGATTAGAAATAGATTTTTAAGAATAGAGAATACTGTTCAGTTTTATGAAACTGTATTATGAATGTTAATACAAAGTCATGCAAAAACATCAATATAATAGTATTCACTTTAAAATCAGCAACAAGTTACAGGTGCCTACTTGTGCTGCTTATATATAGTATTATACTGTGGAATTCTCAGTGAATATTGTAAAGCAAACAAAGATAATCCTGGAAGGCAAATTCAAATTAGTATTTGCAGATGATGTCTATATACCAGAGGTTCTGGCAAAAGTAATATGTCATAGTGTCAGAACAGGGGACAAAAAATTATTGGTATTTGCAGATGACATAATTACATAAAATCCAGAAGAATCTACAGAAAAGCAACATTATTATAGTAGTAGGGTTTGAACTCGGGGCATTTACACTGAACTATATACCCAGTTCTTTAAAAAAACTTTTTTTTTTTTTTTTTGAGACAGGGTCTCGCTTTGTAGTTCAGGCTAGCTCTGAGCTCACTATGTAGCCCAGGCAAGCCTCGAACTCAGCAGTCCTCCTGTCTCTGCCTCCCGAGTGCTGGGATTACAGGCATGAGCCACCATGCCTGGCTAAAAAACTTTTTAAAAAGTTGTTGAGACATAATCTTGGTAAATTGCTTAGACCATGAGATCCTTCTGCCTCAGCCTCCCAGAACACTGGGGTTGCAAGTATGTGCTACCATGCTGGCACTAGAAAAATTACTTGTATGATTAATCTTTAGAAGAGTTTTGGGAACTAGTCGTCTCCGAGTCGTGTTGGGGGTGCTCATGTTGCCACCGCTCTAACGATGGCTTGGGTCTGTGCTGTGCCACAACCTCTCAGGAAACGTGGGTCGTCGGAGCTTCTTTGCTATCGGAGTTTGGGCCACAGGCATCTTGGCAGCGGGAGAACAGAACCTCTGGGTGGACTTCTGGAAAGCTTTGGTAAATTTGCAGCAGCTGGACAGTGTTCCTCATTAACATTTGTCTGTCAGCATCATCGTGACATCATTTCACTGCGATGACAGGGACTCATCTCCAAATTCTTTAGAGAAAAAGCACCTGGATCCCAGTTTTTCAATGGCTTCAAGACAACCAGAAATGCCTGCTCTTGGGCCTCTAGGCAAGATGTCCCTGCCCACCAGGATGTGCCACCGGGCATTCAGCTATGATGATGCCCTGGAGGACCCTGCACCCATGACTCTGCCGTCAGTGGACATGGGCAACATCCCCCAGAAGCCAGTGATTCCAGAGCTCAAGTACCAACACCTCGCTAAGGCAGAAGAAAGAGAGGCCAATGTATCCCCCACTGCCATGACCCTGGCAACGGCCACTGACAGTATGAACAAGGTCCCAGTGGTGAAGGCCAAAGCTACCTGTGTCATGAGTTTTCTGATCACAAAACAGAGCCAGGAGAACATTCAACGTTTTGAGCAACAGACAGGGCTGAGAGATACTGGCTACACACCACACAAGGGCCTTATTACCGAGGAGACCAAGTACCTTCGAGTGGCAGATGCACTCCATACACTGAAGCTGCAGAGTGGAGAGACAACAAAGGAAGAGAAGCAGCCTGCATCAGCCCAGTCCAGCCCAGGCAGCACCCCTCATTCCTCCCCAAAGCTGAAGTCCAGAGGCTGGTTCACCTCTGGCTCCTCCACAGCCTTACCTGGCCCAAATTGTAGCACTGTGGATTCTGGAAATGGGGGACAAAGCAGAACCTCATTAGATAAATGGAATGTCTTTGGACCAAGACCCCTCCAGAAGTCTGATTCTGGAGGTTTTGCTGTCCAGGCCTACAAAGGAGTTCAGAAGCCCCCTGCCATGGAGCTGATCCGAGCCCAGGCCACCCGAGTGGCTGAAGATCCAACAACCTTCCAGCCACCTGAGATGGACATCCTCATGGTAGAAGCGAAGAAACCACCACCGCGGACCCATCCTATCAAACCACGTGACTTGAATATGTTCACACCCACTGGATTCTAGAGTGTTTTCCGTTCCACAGTGGAGGGTTTCTTGTGTCCCTCTTTCCTTTGCTCTCACATAGGAATGAAATATTTTTAACCCCTTAAATGGAGGCCACTGCTAGAGACACATGCTTAAGAAACATTACGGTAAAGTTTGTACCCATGTGGAGGAAACCACTTTGACTAAAAATATTTAGTCAGAATAGATTATTTTAGACTAAAAGTATCTGAACAGTAATTTGGAGGGGCCCTAGCGACCTATTTTTGTGTCATGTACCCAAAACAAGAATTTCAATCATTGCTCATTAAGTAAATAATGGTTATGCGAGTCCCATACTGAGACTTCTTGATTGTTTTATCATAGTCAACACAATCACTGAGCAATCACACGTAGAGGCGCCTGCTAACTTTTCTGGGCAGCTTTGCCTTCTTGAGGATGCTGGAGCTGTGGCTGTCATGTGGGCCCTAAGAACTGCTTGAGATCTGGGTACAGTTAGCCAGGCCAGGGAGGGGTCCCCTGGGGGGTCACCTTGCTTTTTGGTCACCCTAATGGCTCATTTTGCCCTGCACCTGTTCCTTACGCCTCTTGGTACCTCCTGGGCCGCTGTCACAGGAGAAATTCCCCGCTCTGACCCAGGATAGTGTTGCTTATCCTCTTGTGCACTTTAAAATGAAATTAGTTTAAATCCAATTTGGCTGAAAACTAAGGTAGAAAATCCAGTCTTCCAATTTCAGACTGATAACATACATATATATGTATAAAAATCTAAAGTTTTGCCTTCCTTGAGAGGCGGTGCTAGGAATGAACCTGAGGCCTGGTGCATGCTAGGCAGGCACTGTACCACTGAGCTTTACCCCAAACCCAGATATTAAATTTTTTTAGCATAAAGAAGATGTTTAGTACAGTTAAGAGATTTCAGGTTCATATAAAACTAATATGTCATATTGTTTTGATGTTTTGTCCAGATGATGTTTCAGGGCCTGAAATTTAAAATGAGGCTCATATCTTTTTGTGATGCATATTACCGAAGAAAGGAGAGGGGGAGAAACTGCCTTTTTTTTGAGACAGGGTCTCGCTTTGTAGTTTGGGCTGGCTCTGGGCTTACTATGTAGCCCAGGCAAGCCTCGAACTCAGCAATCCTCCTGTCTCTGCCTCCCGAGTGCTGGGATTACAGGTGTGAGCCACCACGCTCAGCACTGTGGTATGTGGTATTGATTGCTGGTGGGCGTGAGTCACCATGTGGTTGTTGGGGATCAACTCAGGACCATTGTGCTTGCAAGGCAGGCACTGGAACCACTGAGCCAAATCTCCAGCCCTGAAACTGCCTTTTTACTTCTCACAGTGTACATGTTCATTGTCATGAACACTGTCTCAAATACTATTTTGTGTTTTAGGCAGCATTTTGTTGACTTAAGAACTGACCTTCCATGGAGAAGCCCTGGAGTCTAAAATTGTCACGATTAATTTGTGTCTTTTTCTGGTTTTGACAATAAAAATCCTTCCTACTTTCTCATTAAAGTTTTGGGATATCAGATCAGTAGGTGAAAGCCACTCAAGTTATATATGACTCATAACCAATTAGGGAAAAAAGTATAGAAAAATATTTACATTAATAATTCTGAGTTACTTAGGAATATATTTTATAAAATACATTATTTTAAAGAAAAGTTATAGGGCCAGGTATTTAGCTCAGTGGTTCCAGTGTCTGTCTTGCAACTGCAAGGTCCCAGGTTTGATCCCAGATACCACACACCACAGTGCCGGGTGTGGTGACCCACGCTGTAATCCCAGCATTTAGGAGGTAGAGGCAGGAGAATTGCTGTGAGTTTGAGCCTAGCGTGGGCTACATAGTGAATTCAGAGCCAGCCTGAAGTACAAAGAAAGATCTTGTATCAATAAAAGAAAATATATACATGTACATACACATATATACATATATATACATACATGTATAAAACATAGGAAGAATAAATATCTGAATAAGGAAAAAGCTATACCCTATTCATACCTGCGTGTATATAATGTAATAGATATATATAATGTATGTCATATTACATATGTATATATACATATATATGTATATATACACACATTCTTCCTAAAATATAAGTATGGTGTGAGTCAAGTTAAACCACAATTAGTCTTACTGAAAAAGAAATATGGCAAGGTGACTCTGAAAGTCATTTAAAGGAAGAGAACTTTAATGAACTGAGGGACTTGCCACTCCTGATAAGATTTTTAATAAAATTTTGATTGAATATTGATGTAGGGAGAAGGAGACAGATGAGTGAAACGAGAAAGCTGAAAATAGAACTGCTTGTATGGGAGTTAGGTATATATGACAGTATCACTTCATAGGTAAAACTGAGTCAATTGTGCATGTAGAAAAAGCATTCTGTACCTCATGTGGTACACAAAAAAATAAATCCCAGAGTTATTTTATAAAATGAAATTTTAAACTTGGAAGTACAGATGAACATTGGGCTGGGGATTTAGCTCAGTGACACCATCCCTGCCTCACACTTGTAAGGTCCTGAGTTCGATCCCTGGTACCCCCCACACACACTATAGAGGAATGTCTTAATGACATTACAATAACGAAAGCTGTCTCAAAGCATAAATGATGACAGCAGGTGGTAGATTTCACAATTCAAAATTTAAAACCTTTGAACAAGAAAAGATACTACAATAAAAAGAAAAGACAACCTATGGACAGGAGAGAAAATATTTGCAAAGAATCAATATGCAGAAAATACAAAGATATAAATCAAAAAAGGAACCAAAAGATTACATAACATAGAAAAGATAAACGAATACTTAAAGGAAAGGTACATGTTAGTGAAAGTAAGATAAATATAGATTGCACCACAGATAGTATTTGTACTATATATATTTTCTTTAACATGGAAAGGATGTGTATATGTATTTTTTCTTAATGTAAGTAAACATCAAACAATATGGATAAAAGCTGAGCATTCTGTTACCTAGAATAGTGTAGTAGGAATTTGTTGAATCCATGAATGGGATGGATGGTGCCGAGGCAAGACCTCCATGTGCCATCTTCTTTGTTGAACAGGCTGGCCTGAATCTTCCTGTTTCCTTCTGTGCTGTTGACTCTGTTCTCTTGCTCTAGTGCAGAGACATATCTTTTTTAATATCTTCTGGGTGTTATTTATTGTTCCTGGCCCAGAATAAGTAGTATGTTGAAGTAATTAGTGAATATTTCTTATTATCACAACATTCTGTTAAAGAAAGGGCTTTGGATCAAGAATTGCCAGATCCAGAGTTGCTGGACCTTGAACAAAGACATTCACCTCTCTGAACCTGTTTCCAAATACTTAATGAGTTCTTATATGTTCTCTCTGAACCTTGGAGAGCAGGGATAAAGGTGCCATGTGAATGCAGGATAGGTTTCTGGGGTTATTTAAGCAGTAAGGGGACCTGGATGGCTGTGGAGGTGTAGGTGGGAGTGGCTGTGCTGTGGACTCAGAACTGTCCACAGTTTTGGGGAGCTGTGTGAGCAGACTGTCCTGGAGAAGTCATTCTTTTATTTTATTATTTTATTTTTTTATCTGGCACCAGTTCACCATTCTACCTTTCATTTTGCAAAGGGATATAAAGCCCCAAATAGCCAGAGTTTTGTTTTGTTTTGCTTTGCTTTCCCAAATCACGGCAGCAAAATTATCCTTCCATTTTTGGCACCGGAACCATGATTCTTGTCTGCAGTATGTCTTTGCATATAGAAAAAAGAAAGAAGCACCAGGAAATCCATCCTGTGTACCTCTAATTATTCTTGATGAACCCAAGTACTGACAGAACTTGAAAAGTTGACCTTCTGAAACCTTCAGAAAAAAATCGAGAGGTGGCTAAAAGATCCATTTTTATTCGGTTGCCACAATGGGCATAAAAGACAAGTTGCGATGAAACATTGATATTTTGTTTGGTTAGCATAACAGTTAACTTTTCTTTACAGTAGAATACCATTCCATATATAAAGGGAGTTTGCATTACTAAATATAAAAGAAGGTGGGGGCCGGAGGGTTAGCTCAGTGGTTCTGGCGCCTGCCTTGCAAGCGCAAGGACCTGTGTTCGATCCCCGATCCCCGGTAACCACATATAATGCTGGGTGTGGAGACACGCCCACCAGCAATCAACACCGCATACCACAATGCCGGACGTGGTGGCTCATGCCTGTAATCCCAGCACTCGGGAGGCAGAGACAGGATTGCTGAGTTTGCGGCGGCTTGCCTGGGTTCCATAGTGAGCTCAGGGCCAGCCTGAACTGCAAAGCGAGACCCTGTCTCCAAAAAGCAAAAAAAAAAAAAAAAAAAAGAAGGTGGTAATGCACTTAGGGAAGAAAAGGATATTGTAGGCAGAGATAATGGGTGCAAAGATGTGCTGATAGGAAAGAAGTTGAGGATTTGAAAAACCTCAGCTGTTCAACTGTAGAATTTGTTAGATGAGGAATGTAGCTCAGCAGCACAGTGCCTGCTTTGGCAAGCATGAGGCCCTGAGTTTGATACCTGCTATCAAAAGGAAAAGGTTGGAGAGGGCGATAAGGAGTAAAACACGCCTGTTGTAGTATAGTGACCAAAATCACTGAGCATTTCCCCCTTGAGAATGAAAGGGGGAATCTTCATTATTGTTCCAGGCCAAGAGGAATAATTCAGGATTGCTCCAGGCAAACCAGACCATATATATTCACCTAAGTGAAGCAGAGCCATTGATATGGTTAGATATCCACCCAGGAATGGGAAGGTAAAATGATAGGCAAGAGGCTTGGGTGATTGTGGTAATGTTAATTCTAAGGGAATGAGAGAGCTGGGCCACATGCTAGCTAGGGGAAGAGGTGGGATTGAAGAGGGCAGTAGTGCTGTCAAAGAGGGTGGAGTCTGGAGCACATATAAATGGAATGGGAAAGAGCCAGTAGAGAAAAGTTGAAAATTTGTACACTGAGGAACATGAGAAAAGGTGATTAGAGATGGAGCATGAGTGGAGGGACTGGGTTTTAGATGGAAGGATGAACCCATTTTCTATTAGGACAAGTCAAAGGAAGCAAAATAGGTTTAGGTGCAGGTGCATGTTCAGGTGGGAGGATGGAGCAAAAGGTGTAGAGTCTAGAAAGAATAGAGTCTAGATATACTATTAACATTGATAAGTGAATTTAGCTAGGTTACTGGATGTAGAGCCACTGTTCAAATCAATAACTGTCAGAAAATGGATTGTTAAAGAAGGTATTTATAGTAGCACAGGTTATGTGAAAGATGAGAATATGAGTAGCATGAATCCATCTGTATAAAATTCAGAGAAAACAAATTTGTAATGTTGAAATGAAGACTTGTGTTTATCTTTAAGATGGAGGGGAGGGTGATTAGCAGAGTTACAAAGGATAGATTCTGTTTATTGACTTTGTACATTTATAACTTTTGTATGTTGTATTTAGAAATAACTTTGCCAAAGTGAAAGAATATATAAAACCCTTAGTTTAGTGCCTTGCTCACTGAAAATGTTTAATAATTGACACTGGAGTTCAATTCTCTGAGATGTCCAGCTATAGGGCCGTGCAGACTGGTAGAACTTTTGGTAACAATTACAGTGTTTTGTTTTGGCGCCACCCAGTTTCATAGCCACTAGCATCAAGTGGCCATTGAACATTTGAAATAAGGCGAGTGTGACAGGGGTCAAACCCAGGGCCTTGCTCATACTAGGAAAGCATGAACCACATGCCCTCATTGTTGTAAACATTTACTTAATTAGTTAAAATGTAAATACTTGCATATAAGTAATGGCCATTATATTGAACTGTGCAGATCGAGGGTACTGCCACGGGAAATGAGTGATTTGATACAAGTGACTGAAGTGGTTTTGCACTGTGCTACAACCCCACCTCTGTTCTTTTTCCTTCTTTGTAGCACACTAGGGGTTGAGTTCAGGGCCTTGGCAGTGTGCTACATTCCTACCTCCTTTTCATTACTTTGAGACAGGATCTTGCTGATTTGTTAAATTGCCCAGACTTGGCTCAAACTTCCCATCCTCCTTCCTCAGGCTCCAAGAGTGCTGGGATTATAGGCTGTACCACCACCACAGATGGCTATAAAGTTTATTTTTAAACAAATCAAGAAACTGAGCTGGGGATTTAGCTCAAGTGGTACCATATTTACCTTGGAAACACAAGGGCCCGAGTTTGATCCCTGGTACCACCAATAAATAAATACGAAAGAATGAGGGAGGGGGGAGAGATGGGGGGCGAGGGAGAGAGAGAGGGAGAGAGAAACTGAGAGGATAGTACGTCAGATGAATTGGGCATATGTACATGGGAGGACTCAGGATAATAAGGCTTGGCTGGAATGGGAAACTTAGCTGGGTTCCAGTGTCTTCTGAGAAGCCTTCAGGTAGAGGAGAAAATATAATGCAGAAAAGAATGCTTTTTCCCATGTAGGTTATCCAGGTACCCAGGGGAAATTACTCTGAATTATTCTGCTTAGATACTAAAGGGCCATTGAAGGAAAAGGTCTCAAGAACAAAATGGTCAAGTAGCAGCAATAAACACTTAAGAGAAGTGCTGTATGACAAATTAAAGAGTAGTAAAGTGGGCTTTGGAGGCCATCAGAGAGGTTCGGACTCGTGAGAAGGAGCTGAGATTGTAGCAGTGGCTGAAAGATGAAGTCTGGGCCAGCTCTCAGAGAACTTTTCTCAAAGCAAGGAGATGGAAGGTGGGAGCTAGAGAGATGAGGAACTCACGCACGCATACCTGCACACACGCTCTGTGGGGAGTTGAGCTGAAAGAATGACATACATGAAATTGCTTGTTTTCTTCATTGTGTGGAAGAAACTTGGGAGGCTAGTATGTATTAGACCTCTGTGAGGCAGGGAAGGAGGCCGGGGTGTAACACTAGAAAGTTTGGTGGGCTCCAATTTTGAACAGTTTTAAATGGCATTAAGAGGTGATGTTGAATTTATCTATTAATAAAAGATCTAAGGAAGATTTGTTTGTTTTGGGTATCAGTGATTGACGTTGGGACCTTGTGCTTGTGAGGCTGGCACTGGAACTGCTGAACTAAATCCCTGGCCCCTAAATAAGGTTTTTAATGTGTGGTTGTCCTCAGGAGTCTGTGGTTTAGAAGTATTTCTATGGTGATGAGGGCTGTGAATTAGAAGATGGGTAGATAGATTGCATTCTTAAGCAAGAAATAGTGGAATCTGCATTACAGCGGTAGTGAGGGTGGAGAAGAGTTGAGAGTCAGTCTGGTTCAGAGGCAGCTGAGTGAGGGTGGCATAGCCTGTAATCTCAGCACCCCAAGAGGCTGAGGCAGGATAATCAGAAGTTTGAGCCCAACCCCAGCAAGCAGTTTAGCACCTTAGTAAGGGGTGGATGTATCTGTGTGAAGGTCCCTGGATTCAGTCCCTCCTCATCCGCTACCCTCCCTCCATAAAAGTCCCAAGGTGGAATTCAGGGCACTTCTTGAGACAGAATGAGAAAGAGTTTTAAGTAGACCCTGGAGGTTTCTATCTGAGCTGATTGAGAGATTAATGAATTTACATCAAGGAACCTGAAAGAGAGAACAGGCATTTGGATTAACACCAGCTTTAGTGAGGTATAATTCACATACTGCCTATTCACCCATTTAAAGTATGTACTTGATCCTTTTGGCATAGTCTCAGGTCGTTGAACCATCACCACAATCAATTATAGAATGTTTTCATCATGCTGTAAAGAAACCCAGTGCTCATCTGAACTTACTCCCTATTTTACAAGCCCATGCCCAGCACTAGGCAACCACTCATCTGCTTGGGGTCTTAAGGAATTTGCTGCTTTGGATATTTCCTGTAAACATAATCATATAACATACGGTCCTTGGTAACTAGCTGCTGTCACTTGGCATATTGTTGTCAAGGTACATCTATCTACGCAGGGGTCACTTTGCTTGTGTTATACTCATCTCTTCAGGTGGTCTGTCTCCTCTACTAGAATGTAAGTTCCTTGGAGGCTGGGACTGTGTGTCCTAAAGCTGTATCTAGCACATATTCTTGGTTGATAGATTGTAATGTATAATGTTAACTCAGCTAATCACATAATTAATTAGAATCCTCTGGTCCCTTCCTTGCTTGTCTATTAAGGTGTGTCTGTACTTGTCATGGAATTACTGTAATAGATACCATGGCCATTGTGACTCTCTGGAGACACTTTCCTCATCTGATAAGGGAGGTAATTTTCCTACTGAATCTGAAACTGAAGAGTAAGTGAGATAAAGTCAAGGGAATGGAATTTCCACAAAGGTGAGGTCCATCCAGATTAACAAATGTTTGGCCCCATCCTATAAAGTTCCTGGTATAAGATTAGTCCCCCATGTGGCCTTTTTTCATGCGGCATTTTTTCTCCTTAATTCTTTTTCATTGTTATTTTTGGGTCTTTGGTTTCCTATGTGGCATATTACTTCTCATCACCAACATGGGGCATTTTGACCTGTCTCATGTTCTCTAGTCTTTCTCTCCAGAATATTTAATGTTCTTCTTTCTTTTTTTGAGACAGGGTTTCGCTTTGTAGTTCAGGCTGGCCTCAAACTCACTGTGTAGCCAAGGCAAGCCTCCAACTCAGCAATCCTGTCTCTGCCTCCCGAGTGCTGGGATTACAGGCATGAGCCACTGCGCCCGGCACTGTGGTATGTGGTATTGATTGCTGGTGGGTGTGAGTCACCACGCCCAGCATTGTTGTATGTGGTTACTGGGGTGGAACTCAAGACCATTGCGCTTGCGAGGCAGGCGCTGGAACCACTGAGCTAAATCTCTGGCCCAATGTTCTTATTTCTTAAGGACATTGACCATTAAACTATTTTGCAGTTTCCTATCTCTTCCCTTAATTTTTGTTTTCTTAGTAGGATACATAGTTATATAAAATAAAGATTGCAAACTATCTACTTAATTGAAGTAAACAATTACAGAAAGTGAATATTTTGTGGTTCTGAGGGTTGAGTACAGGGCCATGCATGTGCTAGGCAGGTGCTCTCTATCGCTAAACTATATTAGCTCCCCAAAGCAACCAATTTATAAACCCAATTCCTTGCCTTTTCTCCCCTTCATTTGGAGAGTTGTTTCATGCTTTTTTAAAAAAAATATACATATATGCTCATTGCCAGGTGTGGCAGTTCATGCTTATAATCCCAGCACTTGGGAGGCTGAGGCAGGAGGATTGCCATGTGTTCAAGGCTGGCCTTGGCTACAGAGTGAGTTTGAGGCCAGCCTGAACTATATAGCAAGACACTGTCTCAAAAACAACAACAATAAAAAAAGCCAAACCAAGAATACAACAACAACAAAAATATACTCTATACTTGAGTGCCATGTGTTAAGATAAATAAAATAGTTCTAAGTTTCTAAGTGCTCATAGCAGTTCAGTGAGGGAGGCAGACATAAACAGGTAATATAGTGGGGATTGCGCTTGCACAACAGTATATAAGTGGTTATGGGAGCATCTGGAAGAAGAGATTGGACAGTATTTTGAAGCTAATATCATCTGGCATTTCTGCGCTAACAAGCATAACACAGAAAAAGCCTGATGAAAAGCACCTGCCTTCTTTGAGCTTAACAACACAGTCAGGTGCACATTTCTGATTCCCATTTTAGTGAGCAATTTAAAGCTCAGAAAGGCTGAGTGACTGCCTCTTAAATACTGAACAGATTTCAGATTCAGCTTCTACATGTCCCCTCCCCCACCCCCATCTCATCCACGCCCTTTATCAGGACATAGAAAGTGTCTCTGCAGGGTACTAGAGTGTCCTGCCAGCCCCTCTCCTTTGGTCTGGTCTTCCTCCTTGAGGAAAGAGAGTCTCAGGTTTCCCTTTTCTGTCTAGCCTGCTTCCAGTGTCCTTGGTGCATTGAGTATTTCGGGGCTGTAGCAGTAGTGAATATTGCTGATGTCATCGTTTGCCTTATTGGGATTTTGCTCTTTGTTTCACAGGGAGCTGTGATTGGTATAGACGATGAGGACGACAGCACCTTCACAATAACTGTTGATCAGAAAACCTTCCATTTCCAGGGTGAGCTTAAAGAAGAGATTCTTTCTCTTCATAGTCCTAACTGCTTCTTTCCTTCTTTTAAGTGATTTGCAGAATGATTTGAGTGGTTTTGCACCTAATCCTGCGTGAATGCCTGCACAGGAATGTTCTGGATGGAGTGCTACTGCAGGTTAGGCAGGAATTTCTATCTGCAGTGGATGCAGATCTATCTGAAATGACTGTGGATCTGGCGGCAATTGGAGATTAAAAATTTAAAGGATAAAAATCATTGAAAACAGTAATGGGCTGCTGCTGCTGCTGGCTTGTGTTTACAGAAGGTTGCTGATCTTCTTTATCGAGGAGTATGGTTCTGCATGAAGAGTCTAAAGACTGATTGTGAAGGTTGCAGTGTTGTCTGTAAAACTCAAAATGTAAATTAAATTGAAGCTAGTGCTGCCTTTTGCTTAAAGGTTTTGCTCTGCTTCAAGAACTACAAGTTTGCATTCATTTAATCTGCATTTCTGTGTCTTGTCTGCCAGCCGTCATTTCTCTGCTATTATCCTTTTTTATACTAATAACACCAATGCCATCTGCCACTGCTATGTTTCGGCATTGCATGCCATGGTTCACCGGTAGAAAGGGTAAGGCGCTGGATGATCATTCTCATTGCACCTTGCTTTGAAAGCCGTAAACCAGCACATAAAAGTGCATTTTAATGAGATTTTTCCTAAATACTTCTCATCTGTTGTTAGTAGGGTCTGTTAGTTTTGATACCCAATGTCTTTGTTGTTTTACCAGACCAGAATAACTTCTGTTTTATGTGTAAAGCAGTCAAAGAAGCTTAGAGAGGAGAGAATTTGGAAATGTTAGCACTTTGTCTGAACTATAAATGATAATGTATGGGTACAGATGCTATGTATTTCATGATGAATAAATATTAAGTAAATTTATATCTTAAAATTGATTCGGTTATGAAGTCTGAGAGTGACCAGACATGCTATAGATGATGTTCAGACAGCTATTGTTCTTCTACGACAGGACAGTTTGTCTTTTTTTTCATTGTTTTGTTTGAGAAATTGACAGAAATGAAAGATTCAGGTTACATATGAGATGGCCAGCTTTACAAGCTTGTATAAAACAAACTGGCGTACTCAGTAGTGATCTCTCTAATGCTTTCTCCTGCTTATCCTTAAAATATTTACTGTTTGTTGATGTTATTTATTCAGAGCTGCTTAAATAATGATGCTTTTCTTGAAAAATTTCACGAGGCTTTGCAAACTTTATAAAACATTTTTAATCATATGATAAATGCCAGAATCCTTGTTTTTAGGTTAAAGTGTAATGCTCTTTCTAACCCACATAGTAGAACTGTTTGAGTGAAGTGGAATACTGTCAGGTGTCTCGGTAAGGGCTGCGGGCATAGGTACAGGCTGCAGTATGGAAGTCTCTCCTCTGCAGTTACCGAGGAGGCATCTCTTCTGGACTTCCAGAAGCTGTGTTATTTGCTTGTTTAAAGGAGAAGGACTTGGATCATTAAGGCAAAGGCATTTGTGCCTTTTGATTTATTTTAAAATTATTTATGTCAAGCTGATCTCCCCTTGAAGACCCCCCATATTTATATGACTTGTTTATAAATAAGATACTCTTCTAATGAATTATGTAAGGATAAGAATCACACATTTCCTTAAATGAATTTTTTGTTCTGGGTGTTCTCACTATTTTTTGCACTGGCAGTTACCGTAGTCCTAGACAACATGAGATTTGACTTTTGCAAAGAGCTCAATAACACTGTTTACTTCTGTTGGCAATAATGAGTTATTTCACATGTACAGATGCTGGTGAGTAAAGGCTTTGCAAATTTGGTTTTAAAAGTTCAGTGTCTGATAAATTTTAAATCTTGATGAGAGTGGAAAGCAAATTTTGGATGATAGACTTTAACATATGTTTAAATGGGTAAAATTTTAAAAATTAAATAAATTATTTCAGGGAGCTAAGATCGAACCCAGGGTCTCTTGAGGTAAGCATTCAGCACTGAGATACATCCTCAGCCCAGACCCCACCCCCCATGGTGGCTTAAACTCGTGGTACTCCACTTCTGAGCTGTATCTCCAACCTTTTTTTTTTTTTTTTTTTTTTTTTTTTTGAGACAGGGTTTCGCTTTGTAGTTCAGGCTGGCCCTGAGCTCACTATGTAGCCCAGGCAAACCTGGAACTCAGCAATCCTCCTGTCTCTGCCTCCCGAGTGCTGGGATTACAGGCGTGAGCCACCACGCCCAGCACTGTCTCCAGCCTTTTTTATTTCTACTTTGAGAAAGGGTCTTATGAAAATGGCCTAGCTGACCTGAAACTTACTTTTCTTGCCTCAGCCCCTTAAGTAACTGGGATTACAAGTGCGCATCTGCTCACTGAGCCAAAAGCACCTGAAATTTTTAAAGCAAATGATGCATGTCCAAAACAGATCTACTCTCAGTGTCTTTTTTGGGGGAATGTTGGGGCACTGAGATTAAACCTAGGGCCTTGTATTGAGTCATATCTGCAGCTCTTTTTAAAATTTTTTAAAAATTTGACACAGAATAGGCCAGGGATTTAGCTCAAGGGGTACCGCACCTACCTTGGAAGCACAAGGACCCAAGTTTGATTCCTGGTACCATTAAAACAATTTTTTTTTTTTTGGAGACAAAGTTTTACCAAGTCTCTGGGTTGCCTTGGTGTACTATCAGAAGTAAAACTAGAATTTGTTCAAATATATTCATTTATCCCTCAACATCTATTTTAGGGATTAATCTGTTTACAAAACACACTCTTGCCTTTGGGTCATCCATTGTGGAGAGGAGAGAACCAATAAATAAGCTATACTAAGTATAAGACATGAAGAGAGAAAAAAATAAAACAGCAAAGGAAAAAAATAAGATAGGTGGGAGGGAAAGTGTGTCTGTCTTGTTGTTGGAGTAATTGAGTGAAGACTCGCTAGATAGTGTCTTTTGGTGAAAGAGCTGAAGAAGTGAGGAAGGCACAGCTTTATAGCTACGGCTGTGCTGGAGAGCAGGCAGGGATCATTACTCCAGGTTGGGGAAATGGGTACAACAGAATGTTCCTGCCATATTTGAAGAGCTTCAGGGAGACCACTACTGGTGAGAGTGCAGGTGAGGACGAGCAGAGCAGCGGGACATGAGTCCACAGGGCAGCAGGGAGCCAGATAATGGGAAGTCTTTCTAAGGACCTTACATTTTACTGAGATGAAAGGCATTAGAGGGCTTTGAGCAGAAGAGTTGAACGATGTGCTTCATGTTTTAATGGTTTCTTTTTTTCTCTTCTTCTTTTTTCTTCTTCCTTCTCCTCCTTCTCCTTCTTCTTTCTTCTTTCTTCATCCTTCTTTCTTCTTTCTTCTTTTTTTTGTGGTACCAGGGATCAGACTCAGGCTCTTGTGCTTCCACGATAGGTGCAGTACCACTTGAGCTAAATCCCTGGCCCTCATGTTTTAACAGAATTGTTCTGGCCACTGTTGAATAAAATGCAGAGGACAGAAGAAGGGAAACGAGATTATTGAAAACTAGAAGAGATAGTGGATCCCACATGGTAGTGGCATGGGTAGGCAGGTAGAAGTGGCTGAATTCTGTGTGTATATAAACAACTTTGTGAGATGTAACATAAGCCGAAATGTTTTATAATTCACTGAGTGTAGATAGATTTACTCATAACTGTCAGGACAATTAAGATATAGAACATTCGCAGCATTCCAGAAGACTCCTTTAAATTCCTTTCAGTCATTGCCCACTCCCAGGCAACCATTTGTAGGAGCCAGCCTACAAACTGGCTCAAACCTGACCAAAGAAGGATGAAGATAAAAATAGACACAGAGACAAGTTAAACTCTGAGGGGCCAGGAGACTTATGTCTCCCTTCAACATAGGGTCCCAAATGAATGGCACACCTTGGCTTTTTTCACTCAGATAGGGCAGGAGCAGTTAGAGGTCCACAGGGTTCACCCATCTCCCTTCTCCTGGTACTTTCCAGAGTAAACAACTTCAGCTCGGGTGCTTTTATTTCTCCCTGCACTGCACCGTCCCCCTTGCACGGCCTTTTTCTCCTCATTGCTCACTGAGGTCAGGCCTCATTCTTCCCATCTGATCTCCATAAGCACTGATCTGCTTTTTTTTTTTGAGACAGAGTCTCGCTTTGTAGTTCAGGCTGGCCCTGAGCTCACTATGTAGCCCAGGCAAGCCTCGGACCCCTCCTGTCTCTGCCTCCCGAGTGCTGGGATGACAGGCGTGAGCCACCACGCCCGGCGCACTGATCTGCTTTTTATCACTAGAGATTAATTTTTCATTTTAGGAATTTCATATAGTTGGAGTCATATAATATGTATATTTTATTTCCTTTGTTTTAGCACAGAATGTTTTTAAGACTCATCCATGCATTGCATGTATTAGTATTTCCATTTATATAGCTAAGTAATACTCTGTTGCAAGGCACAGCTGTTTTGAAGGTTGAGTGCATAGCATATGACAAAGACAAGTCTAGGTTGGTATCAAGGTACTGGTTTCAGTAACGATGGAGTTCTAGCACCTGAGGTGAGAGATGGAAGGAATGACGTGAGCAGCAGGAGTTTAGCTTTGGGAATGTTCATTAAACAAGCTTCAGGTGTCCCCCCAACGTCCAGATGGAAGAGCCATGTGAGCAGCAGGAGTGTGGAGTTCAGGGGAAAAGTTAAGGCTGGAGAAGTGAATTTGGGGAGCCACTGGCACACCGATAGTATTTATGGCTGTGAAAATTAGGAATCAGTTGTAGAGAGAAGAGGCCCATGTACTGAGCACTGGGAACTTGGACATTTAGTTAAAGGAAACGATAAGGCAGAACCAGCAAGAGACTTGAGAAGAATCCGCCAAAGGAGTAAAATCAGGGCAAATGAATGTGGTGCTCTGGGTCAGCCACTGCCAGTGCTGTGGGTAGACTGTGGGCAAGGGGCCGGGATTTAATAATGCGGAGTTCACTGATAACCTTGAGAAGCACAGTTTTAAGGCAGGAGTGTGCAGACAGCACACTTAGATTCTACTGCAAAGCGAAGGTTAGAAATTTAGCAGCAGCTGAAGGGGAATGTAACAGCAAAGGAGGTTTCCAGGGATTTGCTTTTGTTTTTTTGGATAAGAGAAGTAATAAGCGTGTTTCTGTGTCGTTGATACATTTCAGAAAATAGGAACAAGTATTGATTGATGCAAGAGAAAAAAGGAAGTTATTGGATCAGTATTCTGGACAAAGGAAGAAGTAGGACCAAAGGCCCAGTGAAGGCCTGGCCTTTGGCTGGGAGCACAGTTAGTCCTTCATAGTGAGATTGTGATAGTTGGTGGTGCCCCAGATTAAGTAGTGGTGATGGGGAAGGCAAATGGAATAGAAGTGAGGTGTTTAGGAGGTAAACCAAGTGGAACTGATGATTGCTTGGAAATGGGAGATGACACAGAGTACTGAGGTTGTCTTGCTGTTGAGTATTGTCGAGATCTGAAGTGGTCTGTCATGGAGAACAGAGATGGTGCAGACCTCTTACTTTTTAGTATATGTGCTGCTAAAGTGAGCACTGCAGACCTATTACTTTGGAGGACACACAGGTTATGATAATTGAATCTGAGCCAAATGGAGATGGAGATTTGTTGTCATCAGCATGTGGCTGTAGGTGGAACTGGAGGTTGCAAAATGGAAGACCCACAGACTAGACAGATAAGTAAATGAGTGAAGGGGAAAGCTGGACATAAAGCTAGATACAGACCAGCAGTTTGGAGGGCTGGTATCCCATTCAAAGGGATAGCTGCAGTTTCATTCTAGACTTACACAAGCTTTTGCTAATGCTTGCTTAGGATTGCCAGAGTGCCCACTTTTTTCAGTTTTGGTTTTTTTTGAGATGGAGTCTTGTCATGTGGTTTTAGGTTGGCTTTGAGCTTACTGTGTAGTGCAGGCTGGCACTGAATTGGCACCAATTGTCTTGCTTCAACCTTGTAAGTACCAGGATTACACTCAACAGGATTGCCACCACTCCCAGTTCATATCCACTTTTTTTTTTTGGGAGACAGGGTCTGGCTTTGTAGTTCAGGCTGGTCCTGAGCTCACTATGTAGCCCAGCAAGCCTCACAGCAGTCCTCCTGCCTCTGCCTCCTGAGTTATGTCCACATTTTAAAGAGAGAAGAGTCCAGACTTAAAAAAAAAAATCTTATTTTGGGGGGGGGTGTAGGGTTGAGTATGTATATGTGAAATCTTCAATTTTAAAAACAATTTTTTTCTACTGGTCAAACATAGCATGTGTAAGTTTAAACCAGGATAGCATTGGATTTTCTTTCCATCTTTGGTTAAAGTCATTAGAGAGATCAAAATGAGAAGGGAGCCGAGGATTAACCTTTGTAGGATGGAGCTGCCAATAGATGAGTGAGGTCAGAAAGGTTAGGTTGAAAACTATTATTTTCAACCATGTGAAATCAGTTTTTTGCTTTTTAATGCAAGTTTTATTGAAATTATTGTTTTTCATTTATTTGTTTTTTGGAGGTGAGGATAGAACCCAGGGCCTTGGACATGCTAGGCAAATGTTGTACCAATGAGTTACATTCCCCAATCCTGAAATTACTGTTTCTATAGATTAAAAATACTCTCATATCAGCAGTTCATATAGCTCAACCTAGAAGACAAGATAGTCTGTAGCTTATGTTAATAATTGAAAACATTCAGTTATTTGAATTTTACCTTCAAGTAAAATTCTTCAAGTACCTATCTAATTTAGTATATAATGACTCATAATGTTACTGGTGATACATTTAGTATAATAATGTTAGTAAACATTTGCTTTATGCTAGGAACTATTGAACATCTTAGCTTTATTCAGTTATATAGTTCTCATGACTTACTCATAACTTTGAAATAGGTTCTGTTGTTTTGGGTTATTTTGTTTTGTTTTGGTTTTTGCGGTACCAGGGATTGAACTCGGGCCCTGTGCTTGCAAGGTAGGCACGGTACCACTTGAGCCCCGCCTGTATTGTTTCTGTTTCATAGAGGAGAAATCTGGGGGCCACAGTCACAAAACTAATATGAGGGAGAACTGGACTTTAAATATAGTTGTATTTTAAGGTCATTCTCTTAGCTGGTAACAAAAGTTATTGAAAAGATTTGTCAGCTGGTTTATAATGAACTTCTATTATTGTATCAGAAAAGAAATTAAAATATAAAGAACTTTAAATAATAGTGCAGCTTTGGTGAAAACTTAAAATATGGTGTTGTTAATGTTCTGTATGCTCTCATTATTAGTAGAAATGGTAGTGGTGGTGGCAGAAGCTACTATGAATCTCTGTTGTGAACCAGGCACTGTTTAGCACGCAGTGTAAACAGTTCACAAAATTCCTAATATACTAGTTTTAATTCTGCTTTTAGAGTCACACTGGAACTTGCCAGCCTCCTGCCTCGTATGTAGGTTTTTTACCGCCTTCCTCCCCTTGCGCGATGGACCCTCTCTAATGATTCTGATACACTTTTCAAGCATGGGTCTGGATCTGCTGGTTTCATATCTGAATTGAGCTCTGCCTTCACACTGACCCACACCTCTGCCCCTTGTTTGTTTATTTAGGGACAAAAATCTTTCTAAATCACTAAATTGACTGGGTAGGGCTCAAATGTCTGATTTCCCTGCCTCAACCTCATTACAGTTGTTTACCACCATATCCAGCTCAGAATAGATTTTTAAGCATTGAAAAGGGGATCTCTGGTGGTTTTAGAGGGAAAGGGAGAAAGGTAAGGAAGTAGTAAGAATTATTAAGATGTGATATACATGTGTATCAGTTCTCCATGATGCAATTTTTATGCACTGCAAACATACACTAAAAGATATTTAAATTCTAAGAAAGTTCAGGAAGTAAATTTTTTTTTTTTTTTGAGACAGGGTCTCGCTCTGTAGTTCAGGCTGGCTTTGAGCTCACTATGTGGCCCAGGCAAGCTTCAAACTCAGCAATTCTCCTGAGTGCTGCGATTACAGGCGTGAGCCACCATGCCCGGAACTGTGGTATGTGGTATTGATTGTTGGTGGGCGTGAGACTCCACACCCAGCATTGTATGTGGTTACTGGGGATCGAATTTAGGACCTTGTGCTTGGGAGGCAGGCACCGGAACCACTGAGCTAACCCTCCGGCCCCAGGAAGTAAATCTTAATGGACGTTATTTGTGGTTGATCTGATAACCAACTTTTTCAACTCATTCCATTAGAGCCTGTTCATTTATTAAAATGTAGATGTACTGCAAATAACCCACTGGTTAACGTTATGGTGAAGCAAATTTTTAATTCAGAAAAGTTATATTGACCAAATGTATTAGGAAACGCTGCCCTGCTACATTAACATCCATCAGCCCACCGTGGTACATCTGTAGCAAAAATCATTTAGAAGAAGAGATAATAAATTATTAAACTCGAACATGATTGTAGGCAAAAATGTCTTCTCCTTTATAAAGAATCATCAGCATTATCATTAATATGCCATTACCTTGCACTGACAATTGACTTAGAATTTTCCGTAGGAGCTTTGTATTTTTTATTTTTATATAACCTTTCTCAAAAACAGAAAATAATTTATCAACTTCATGGAAGGAAAATAAATCAGCTATCTATTAATTCTATAACTTGATGCTGTAATTCCAGTGAGTGTTCAGTGAGAAAAAGCTGCTGGATTTGTGTATTGGGAGTTTGTTGTAGTAGGAGGGTTTGATAGCACTGATACGCTTCCCTCATTCTTGTTTTCCATTCCAAATCCTCCTTAAATATTTGAAACTGCAATCTTCCTGAGTTGAATTAAGGACAGTTTGGTCCAGTGAGTTGCTAGGATCAGGGAATGGTATTCTAGTTTGTGAATAATCATGTTGGCACAATAGGTTTTCCTCTAAATTATCCTGTGTTGAGTGTCCTTGTACATGAATCTTTAACCAAATATCTGCTTAACAAATATTCATGAAAGAATTTATCAGAACAAAAGACATGCTAATACTACCAAATCAGTCATGCTGATCACTTTTAAGACAGCTGTTGATTTATACTCCCCTCTGCTTTCTCACACTCATCAGTGCTTAGTGGAATAATTTTGAAATAATTTGAATAATTATTTATTAGTGAATAATTTGACATGTCCCCCCAAATACACTTCAGTGTGTGTTTTTTTTGTTTGACGACTTGCTCACTTCCTGGTTGCTGTTGACAGACCATTCATCTTTTTCTTATGTTTCCTCAGAAGGGAAATCAACCTTGTTTTCTGAGAAATTGCTAATATATATTAAGGTTGCTTTTTTACATTTTAGGTTTGGAATGCATTGTTTGGTAGGTATTAGGGTGAAGAGAAAGTGAAAATATATAATGAGCATTTCCTTACTCTGGTATATCACAGTGTGTATCTGGAAATAGGCATTAATGAAGAATGTGTTCATTGAACAAGGACTTGCCCTGATACAGAGGGTTCATTCTTACTCATTACAGTGTCCTTCACAGATGCTTTGCCTTTTAGACATGATGCTTGTTCATACATTTTATTTCTTATTTTGAAAAATAAGCATCCCCAAGTCTAATGGATGCCTTTTTCAGCTCTAACTTCATTGCTCTTCTCTCTTCGAAGCAGAAGAGCACACTGCCTGTTGTGATAGTATTATCAGTGTTTTTGAAGTGGCTAGTGGTTTGTGTTGTCGTTATTTCTTCCATCCTAGGGGTATTCAGGGTGAAGCTTGCCGCTGGGCAGAGGCCAGCTGAGCCCAGAGAACCGTGGCCTTGGTGGGGAGAGGTGAGGAATGGTGGTGTGAGGTGAGAGAGGAGCAGATCTGTCACCAAGCAGCTGCGGGGAGCTTAGGGACCTGACAAAAGCCTGGGGATGGATGTCCCCCGTATGGACCAAAGGACGAAGCCAGACATTGACCTGTGCCTGCCCTGTCATGTTTTATTCGTGCTCTGACTCCACATTTCTACTCTGTCAGCAGAGGGAGTATTTCCAGGTTGTGGAGGGAAGCAAATGAACGTATTTCCTCATGTGTATTCACTTGCAGAGTAAACCTAGCCTAAGGAAACTAAAGTAGAACATGAGGGCACTTGTGCTGGTTAAACTATAGTGACTTGGTATCAATTATAACGAACGCTGAGTGTTTTACTATATGTAAGTTGTTTTACAAGAGAGGGTTAAAGTTTGAAGGATATATCAGAGTTATTTCTAAGCTTATATTACAGCCTAGGTCTTTATACTTTCTGAAAGAACAACGAAGATATTTTGTTAACCGTTTACAGCTAAATATAGAGAAAGAAGGAAATAGCTTATTACTAGCTCTGTACCCTGGCACAGTTCTTTGGAAACAGATTCTTTGGAGGGGAAAGAGAAATGAATTCATTCTACTTTTTACCTGGGTCAGGGGGATTGGAGGGCTGGGCCTGTAGCTCAGGGGTAGAGCACTTGCCTAGCAGTGCAGGGCCTAGTTTGATCCCCAGTGCCATAAAAAAAGAAAAATTGGATTTTTCTTTTTATTCTAAAGAGCTTCTGTAACCCCTGTGTATACAGAACATCTATTCAGAAACTCTAATCATTTTACTAACATGAATCAATAGTTAACATTTCTTATTGTTAGGGTTCGGTTACATTGTTAGGCCACATCTCCTTGATTACCTCAGAACCAAACAAAAGAGATTAAATGACAAAATTTTCTTAACTCTTAGAAGTTGTTTTTATTTGCTTTGTTTTGGTTTCCTCCCTAAACCTTCTAACGGGCAATAATTCTTTCCCTCTGTTTTTTCATTGATTAACTTGATGGTAGCCAGGTGTTGATGGCTCATGCCTGTAATCCTAGCATTCTGGGAGGCAGAGGCAGGAGGATTGCTGTCAGTTTGAGGCTTGCCTGGGCTACACAGTGAGCTCAGGGCCAGCCTGATTGCTAAGTGAAACTCTGTCTCAAAAAACAAAAACAAAAACTTGATGGTATAACATTTTTCTTTGAACAAACTTGGTAACCAGTGGAAATTATTTCTGAGGTTTTATATCTCTCCTCATGAACTGAAGTATACTTTAACTTTTCCTCTCTTTCTCTTTCCTTCACTAGAGTACACTAAAGATACAGTCTGTCTTTTAGTGTTTCCTAAGAAGGAAGTAATTTTTTGTTTTGTTTTGTTTTTGAGACAGGGTCTCGCTTTCTAGTTCAGCCTAGCCCTGAGCTCACTCTAGCTCAGGCAAGCCTCGAACTCAGCAGTCCTCCTCTCTCTGCCTCCTGAATGCTGAAATTACAGGCATGAGCCACCATGCTGGGCATTATGGTATGTGGTACTGATTGCTGGTGGGCATGAGTCACCATGCCTGGTATTGTATGTGGTTACCAGGATCAAACCAGGGACCTTGCAAGGCAGGTGCTAGAACCACTGAGCTAAATCTCCAGCCTGAAGGCAATAATTTTTGTAACATATATCTGAGTTTTCTTGGTTAATTAATTGAGTAAAGCTTATGGAAATAAAGTTTGCAAAATGATCAGGCCTACCAAATAATCAGGATTAATTGAATTGGACACTTCAAACCCAAAATAAAACTTTTGGCATCCTCTGACTTATTACCTGTTTTTCCTGTGGTGTTCTCTTTCCTGGAACACTACTTTCATGTCTTCAGTTAAACAAATTTGAAGCCTTCTCTTTCTGTACTTTATATCGCCAACATTCCCTTTATATTAGAGGCACTGTGTTCACTGAATTCTATTTTTCCTCTGTACCCTAAGATAACTACATGGCTGGTCTTTATCACTTCTTACATCACACTTTCTTGTAGCCCATTTCTCACCCTTTTTTTCTGATCTTGGCTCTGTGAAAACACTCTCCTTATTGATGTCTGAGTGAGTGCTCTAAAACCATCTGATTCCTAGTTTTCTAGAGAAAATCCTGGTCTTTTTTCCAGTTCAAATTTAAGAAAGGTGGCCTTGCAAAATTAAGTCTTCCATAAAACCTAGAGGTAAAGTTGTTATAAAATGTCTTCACAGGAGCTAAAATTACTGTATATTTATATATCAATTTGGTGAAGATTTTTATTTACTAGGAAAACGTAGAAGCATGTAATGATAGAATTAATCGAAAAGAATCCATTAATCTACATATGGTTTCCATTGTCATCTTTAACAATAGCCACCCACCCAATAAATACAGTGCAAACTCTGGAGACTCACAGTGTTGCCTCAGGTTGTTGAAGCGGACATTATGGGGAAGAAGCACTTTTGTAAATGTGGGTCAGTTTTGACAGTTTTGGAGGCTTCAGCTAAAATTATTAATAAATTTTGGGAGGAGCCAATTATGGTACTTTTAAAAGGCTATAAAACAAAAATACTTTCTTAGGAAATCTAACCTGTTTTTAGACTCCAGCTATAAAAATGGAATCCCTAACTAAGTAATGAAATCAATGGATAATCATTCCTTATTCAACAAATACTTATTTGTCTGACATGACTCTAGAGGCAGGGGATATGTTGATAAAACAGATACAGATTCTTGCCTTTGTGGAGCTTACATTTCAGTGTCAGGAGACAGGCAGTGAATAATAAACATGAGTAAATCATGTTTGAGGGGGAAAGGGTAAAGAAAAAGGATAGGATAATAGGATTTGGTAATGCCCGGCTAATCTAATACCTTTCTAATCTGATCTCACCTCTTCTCTTACTCTGATAAGCAGTTTATTTAAACCATGACTCTTATACCTTTTGGATATCAAAACATTGGTTTAGATTGCTTTAGATTTTATTATATGAATTGCTCATCCTCTCACCATACCACTTTGTTGCTTTAAACAAACAGCTTCTAACTACTTAGCATGTCTATCCTCTTCCAAATTAGAGTCAGTTGCACCCTGAACCACCTAATTAAGTGGAATTTTGTTTGTTTTGTTTTTTGAGACAAGGTCTCGCTTTGTAGTTCAGGCTGGCCCTGAGCTCTCTATGGAACACAAGCGAGCCTCGAACTCAGCAATCCTCCTGTCTCTGCCTCTCGAGTGCTGGGATTACAGCCATGAGACACCATGCCCGGCTAGCCTAACTACAAAGTGAGACTCTGTGTCCCTGCCAAAAGAAAAAAAAAAAAATGAGGATTCCAAACAACTTGAGTTTATGTGTATTTATTAGTATTGACCAGTTGAGAAATTAAACAGGCTTTAAGTATTTATTTAAAAATAGCAGTAGGAGCTCATTTCACTAGTAATATCCTATGGCAAAATAACTCTTAGTCCTTTTCCCTGAGTGACATTGCATTGTGTGTTGAAATTCTCTTTAATGTGAGGCTTAATAGAAGATAGCTGGATTCTCATACCAGCTTCTACATTAAATTGTTGTTGTGATTCAAGTACATGAAAATTCAACTTAATACAGATACACAGTTACCAAAGGAGTGTTTTTAAAAAATTGTGAATATTTTTATGAAAATTCCTATGAGTTCCCCTCCTTTCTCACCTCTCACCCTTTTTTCTTTCCTTCCTTCACTGGGGTTGAACCAGGGCCTAGTATGTGCCAGGGAAGTGCTCTGCCATGAAGTATGTCTCCAATCCCTTTGATTTTGAGACAGGATTTTCCTAAATTGTTCAAGTTACTCTCAAACTCAGAGTCCTCCTGGCTGAGCTGCCCATGTAACTAGAATGCAAGTATGCACAATCAAATCCAGCCCAGGAGATAGTTTTTCAAAGCTTAGTTGTAGTGTGTAGCTTGAAACTATATTAATGCAATTGATATATGGAAATACTCTATTACATTAAAATTTATTGGGACTCTGAGTGGATCTTTTACCTTCTATGATTTTATAACATGCATTCATCATTTGAAAATGTCACATCATTAAATTATGCTAATGTTACATAAATGTTGACTCAGTTTCTCAAATGACATAAAAACATTTTATTTATTGATATTGGCCCAAACTTGTCAGGAAAGGATCTTATGCTTTCAGATCTGTCCAGGTTACAGTGGCTGGTAAATACACGCTTTCCAAAATCCCATTGTTTATTTAAAGCTTGAACTTTATAATTAGCAACAATACCAGATTTCCCTGAAATCTCAGGTTCACTTCATTAATTTTTAGGAGAGTGCCTACCAAACACCCCAATATGAATAAGATACTTCCCATTTGTCACAGACTTTTTTTTTTTTTTTTTTGCTTTTTGAGACAGGGTCTTGCCCTGAGCTCACTATGGTGCCCAGGCAAGCTGCCGCGAACTCAGCAATCCTCCTGTCTCTGCCTCCCGAGTGCTGGGAGTCACAGACTTTTAAAGGGCATGTCCACAGGGATCAGATTTTGATAGTGTTTACTGGCTCTTGAGAAAATGTCAGGAATCCCCTCCCCTCAAGAACCAAGTACGGGGAAGAGTAGAATGACTGCCAGTTCAGTCTGGGGCCACTGCCTTAGGGTGTGCTAACCTGTGGGCAGGTTTCCTCCATTGCTCCTGCGCCATCAGTACAGACGGCAACACAAGTGAACAACTCAGGTGATTCTTAGTATGAAAATTTTTTGTCCTAGGGCTTTGACCTTATTGGATCCCCAGTGCTGTTTTGTTTCTTATTCCACCTTTTTAAAATACGTTGCTACAACTTCAAGTTACTAGGTACTGTCCTCCTGAGGTGTGAACAAACAAACTCAAATGGGGACTTGAATCTGACTGGAATTTCTGGTTCTCTTTTCTTTCATATCATACACCATGTCCAAAGTGTAGAGAAGTATATTGTTATTCCTTGATGATAGGCTTAACAGAAAGAGGATTGTTTGAGGCCTAGAGACTCCATTTTTTCTTTGCTGCTTTCTAGGTGACATGTCGTCATAAAATACTAAACTTTTCTGTTTATTTTGGAAAATAAGGACAGGAGTACTTTTCTCATGTAGTTGTCAGGATTCACTTTAAATGTGTGTTTAGAATAATGCTGACACAAATTAAATGAGCAAGCATATAACTTTTATTGTTTACACATGTAGGAGAGGAAGCTCAGGCATTATTGCCAAGGGCACAATTTGAATAAAAGCAGGCATTGTGACTCATGTGAACAGAAGTACAAGGTAACCAAAATGAAGTAGTTCACAGAAGACTGTATGGGAAAGTAAAACTAAAGAGGATGTAGAGGCAGGAGAACTGCTGTGACTTTGAGGCTAGCCTGGGCTACATAGTGAGCTCAGGTCCAGCCTGAACTATAAAGCAAAACCTATCTGGAAAAAAAAAAGAAAGGGTGGGGCTGAAGATTTAGCTCAGTGGTTCCAGCGCCTGCCTCACAAGCACAAGGCCCTGAGTTTGATCCCGGTAACCACATACAATGCTGGGTGTGTTGACTCACGCCCACCAGCAAT
>PVIC010010839.1:28110-42727 GCA_004025085.1 Thryonomys swinderianus
AGGGGGGGGGGGGGGGGGGAGAGAGAGAGAAACTGGAAAGATAGATTTGATTCCTGATCCTTTCTGGATCGAACCTTTGATCCACTGCCGATTTGAGTCTCTAAAGCTTAAGATGATGACTGGTACATGGCAGGTATACTTTATGTAGTACTTGAGTGAGGGATTGTTTGAATTTAAGGGAGGAGAGAGCAGGTCCTCTTATCACAAGCAGCATACATAGAAAGGTAACATCTCAAAGAATAGGATTTTGATAAGCAAAATAGTAGAGACTGTGGGAATGGATGGCGATAACAACTCACTAAACAATGTACTACCCACTCAAGGGGTTAGGCTTCCCTGGAGACTATGCCTTGAGGTCATGGGTATTTTGTTCTTGCTCCTGTGCTAAACATAGATAGCGTCATGTATTTGGAGACCACTCAATACTTGAACATATTTGTGTATGTGCTGCCGGAGCGAGCACAACTTGAACATATTTGAACAGTGCTTTAGGTCTTAATTTTGTAAGCATGGTGTTTGTATAATTCATTTGTATAATTCAAGATTTTGTTTTGTAATAATCAGGGAGAAAGAGGCTTCTCTGATTATAGAGATTAATTCTTTTTACTCTCGTTGCAAAATGGGCAAATAACTTTTATAAATAGTGATTTATTCATATTGTGTGTTGAAGAAGAAAATAGGACTTTAGGAGGGCAGATTCTCAAGTAGTGGATCAGGAATGGTAAGGAATAGGAGTTTTCAACCTTTTTTTTTTTTCCTCAAATCTACATCTTGTGGTTTGATCAGTGCAGTTTCTTTTGGAAGAATGAAATATTTTAAATTACTTCAGGATTTTATTCAGATAGGTATGATTTATAGATTATGGTTAGATGTATAACAGAAGAGCTAAGATTTAACAATCCTAAAGATGTATTTTACTAACTGGACAAAGAGAGGTTTCTTTTGTGTACCTTACATTGTTTCCATATGAACCAGCTGTTGTTGGAAGTTAGTTACAAATAATCCTTTTCCTAATAATTTTCTGTGGCTAATTGTTTATTAAATTAGTAGAACTGTTTTAAGGATCTGTGTGATATTTTTATTTTCTACCTTTTTTTTTTTTTTGCAGTGCTGGTAACTGATAAGGGCCTTACACATGCTAGGCAAGTGGTGGGTATTACAGAGCTATACCCTAAAAACTGTAATAACATTGGTGTTTTAGCATATGTTAGGCACCATGGTAAATGTTGTACAGATTAATGATGTTAAACCTCATGACAACTTCATAAGGTATAGATGCTGTTATTAGACCATAAGTGATACTGTCATACAGATGACAGAATTAAAGCTAAGAGAGTTTAACTAACTTGGCCAGTGTGCATGAGGACAAAACTAACGGTCACAGGAGAGTTTGGGCGTAAGAGCCATCCTTGGTCTCCTGTTCACTAGACAGGTTAAGAGGTGCTGAAAAAGCAGTAGTTCTGTCGGGCATTGGGTGACTGGCAACGTTTCCCAGCCTGGAATTCAATGTGTTAGTAGATTGTGAATTGTTTAGAGGGTCCAAATTGGTATTTAAAAAAAGTGATACACAACAGAGAGAGAATATCCTTGTATATGGCATGTTGAAGGTGCATAGATTGCTCTGTGAAGCTGTTTTAGGTGTACCTGTGTATATGTACATAGGTATTGTTTATGTGAACTGGCTCATGCTGTAAAATTCATTTGTTAGTGTGGATCACAGTCCAATAAAACTTAGAATCCAACAAGCTGAAAGTGTACTGAAGAGGAGTGGTACATGCCAGACAAGAAAATATAGAAATGAACTGAATGTATAAATAATAGTATAAAAAACGGAGCGAGTAGTGCCAGCTGTGGTGGCTCACACCTGTAATCCCAGCACTCAAGAGGCAGAGGCAGGAGGATTGCTGAGTTCAAGGCTTGCCTGGGCTACATAGTGAGCTCAGGGCCAACCTGAATTACAAAGCGAGACCCTATCTCAAAAAAAAAAGAGGGAGCGTGAACTTGGCTGCATGTTTAGATTAAATAATTAGATCAGTATGCAAATACCAGATCTTTTCTTTGATATAAGTACTTATAGAGGTAAAGGAGCTCTAGAATATATGATAGTTTCTGTAATATCCAAAAGGAATTTGGTGTGGGAACGTAATGAGGGGAAGGAATAAATACGATTTGGAAAAAAAAATAAAAGAGTATGTATATAGGGGGTGGGGAGGGGGTGGATGGGCAGGGATGTGGGTAAAAATGAGAATTGACCTGTGTCACATATTGGTACAAATTCCCCAATGTTTTGTGTGATTGTGAGCTGTGTATATAATGTACCAATAAAATTTACCAAATAATGCCAAAAAAATACAAAAAAAATTAGATCAGCGGCTGAAGGTTTTCTAACTAACTCATAAAATCAGGCCTATAAGCATCAGCAATCCATTCAGAATTAGTATGGCTTTGATTTTACTTCTAGAGAGCTGCCTCTGGGGATGGTTTCTGAATTGTCTATATCATTACTGTACTTTTTCTCATATGAACAGATAATTTGTTGTGATTGAATAATCTTACATCTTATTGGTACTTTATATACACAGTGCTATTTTTTCTATCATTATAGTCTTCAAGTTTCTACCCTATGAATATGGTATTTCCATTTGCATAGGTTATCTTTGTTTCATAATAATTGTTTCAGTGTAACTCCATTTTCTCAATGAAAAAATGCTTTTCATATTACGTATACTCATTTGGTCAATTTTTCCATATTTATTTTCTAATTATGCATTCTCATTCTGCTGAGCCTTGGAGACCTTGCAGTTAGGCTGAACCTGTGCCCTGCAGTGCGGACACCTTCCTCACTTTTCTTGGGCTTTGCTGTCCATGATAGTCTTTTCCCCAGTGTAAAGTCCCTCTTCATCTTGCTTTGGACTTTTTTTTTTTTTTTTTTTTTTTGCTTTTTTGAGACAGGGTCTCGCTTTGTAGTTCAGGCTGGCCCTGAGCTCACTATGGTGCCCAGGCAAGCCGCTGCGAACTCAGCAATCCTCCTGTCTCTGCCTCCCGAGTGCTGGGATTACAGGCATGAGCCACCACGTCCGGCATTTTGCTTTGGACTTTTGATGCCCCATGCTGCCCTGTTCTTGCTGATGGTCTGACATTCTGACATGGATCTTCTATCTACTTTTAACTAAATTATAGAGATCACTGGAATTTTGTTAGCACAAGCCACAAAATCATTAGTGACCTTGACGTGTTTGATGAATATTGGTCAGTTGTTTTAATTTGATTTTATCCTTAATCCCAAAATGAAGCAAACCATCACCTGTTTGCTAAAGTCACCATTGTTGATGCATCTTAGTCTTCACCTTTGCCCTGAAATATTAAAAAAAATTATTTTAGAGCCTCAGGTTCATTTGTAAAATCAAAGCCATAAGTAGAGTTCTAACATGCCTTTCACACCCACCCTCAGCCATCAGCCTTCAGTGACTTAATTTTTTAACTGATTTTATTGGTACATTTTATATATACATTATGATCACATTCAACATTGAGAATTTGTACCTGTACATGACACATCTTGATGTTCAGTTTTTCCCCTTTTCCCTGCCCTCCCTGCAACCCCTAGCCCTACATAAATAAGCTTTATTTCCTTTTTTTTTTAACTATCAAACTTTTTGTTTTCCAGGGCTGGGGATTTAGCTCAAGTGGTGTTGTGCCTACCTTGGGAAGCTCAAGGGCCTGTGTTCAATGCCTGCTACTGCCCCGCCCCAATTTTTTTCTTTCCCATCTTTACTTCCCATCTGTCCTTTTTCACATTCTCTTCCTGTTTCACATTACCTGTCATTTATTTTGACATTCATTTACAACTTCAGTTTTTCGTACTGTAGAACAGATACGATATTTGCACATATGTGTCCTATTTCACTTATGAGTATGTCTTCAAGGTACATCCATTTCAATATGAGTGACTCAAATCTATCATTCTTTATGGCTGAGTAATACTCCATTTTATTATTTTTTTGAGACAGGGTTTCGCTTTGTAGTTCAGGCTGGCCCTCAGCTCACTATGTAGCCCAGGCAAGCCTCGAACTCAGCAATCCTCCTGCCTCTGCCTCCTGAGTGCTGGATGACAGGCATGAGCCACCACGCCCGGCTCCATTTTACTTTTTAAAAACCCCACATTTTCTTTATCCAGTGTCTCATTCAGGGGCATTTAAGCTGTTTCCAAGATTTCACTATCACAAACTGAACTGTTATAAACACGGGTGAACATATGTCACTGTGGTATGATCTTTTAATTCTTTCACATGTATACCTAGTCTGTTCCACTTATCCTTGGGTCTGTTTCTTTGCCAGTACCATGCTGTTTTTATCACAGTGGCTTTGTAATACAGTTTCAAGTCAGGGATTGTGATAACCCACCATGATCTTGTTGCCTACGACTGCTTTTGCTATTCTAGGTCTCTTGTGGTTCCAGATGAATTTTTGGATTATTTTTTTCTAGCTCTGTGAAGTATGCTGTTGGGATTTCAATTGGGACTGCATTGAATCTATACACTAGTTTTTGCCAGAATGGCCATTTTGATGATATTGGTTGTTCCTACCCAGGAACAAAGGACGTCTTTCCATTTTCTGATACACTCTTTGAGTGCCCTTTTCAGAATGCCATAGTTTTCAGAGTAGAGATCGTTCTCCTCCTTTGTTAGACTGATTCCTAGATACTTCTTCTTTTTTTTTATGCTATTATGAGAGGAAATGATCCTCTATTTCTCTTTCATTGAGTCCATTGTGTATACAAAGGCTATTGATTTTTGAGTGTTGACCTTGTGTCAGCTATGCTACTAAATGTGTTAAGTCTAGCAGTATTTTGGCTGAATTTTTACATCTTCTATATAGAGTATCATGTCATTAGCAAATAATGACAATTTAACTTCTTCCTTTCCTATCTTTACTCTTTTTCTTTCTCTTGCCAAATTGCTGTGGCTAATGTTTCTAAAACCATATTGAACAGGAGTGGTAATAGTGGACATCCTTGTCTTGTTCCTGATCTTAGGGTGAAAGGTTTCAGTTTTTGACCATTTAATATGATGCTGGCTATTAGTTCCTCTTAAATAACTTTTATCAGTTTGAGATAAAGACAATCGCTTCCAATTTTCTGTAGGGTTTTAGTCATGAATGGGTGTTGAATTTTGTTGAACCCTTTTTCTGCATTTATTGAGAGGACCATTTGATTTTTGTAGTGTATTACATTTATTGATTTATATATGTTGAACCATCCTTGCATTCCTGGGATGAATCCAACTTAGGTTCTATGATCTTCTTCCTCTTCCTCTTCTTCCTTTTTTTTTTTTTTTTTTTGACAAAGTCTCGCTTTGTAGTTCAGGCTGGCCCTGAGTACAGGCCCTGAATGTAGCCCAGTCTTGCCTCATGGCAATCCTCCTGCCTCTGCCTCCTGAGTATAGGCATGAGCCACCACACCCAGCACTGTGTATGTGGTACCAGGGATCGAACTCAGGACCTTGCGCTTGCCAGGCAAAAGCCAGCACCACTGAGCTAAATCCCCAGCCCAAGGTTGTATGATCTTTTTGATGATCCTCTGTAGCTAGTATCTTATTTGAGGATTTTTGCATCAATGTTCATTAGGGAGCTTGGCCTGTAGCTCTCTTTTTTGGTTGGGTTTTTCTATGCTTTTGGAATCAATGTAATGGTTGCTTCCAGGAGTGAATTTCAGAGGATTGCTGCTTCCCTTTCACTTTCATTGAAAAGTTTGAGAAGTAGTGGCATTAGCTCCTGGCCTGCTATCTGGACAATATTTAATGCAAGTCTTTTTCTTCTTAATATTTGGAACCCTTAGGAGATGGCTACTTCCTGAGTTGTCCATAGACCTGTAATATCTCTTAAGTGATCTCAGTTCTGACACACCATGGAAGGTACTTAAATAGAAAATCACATTACTTCAGTTGACATAATACAAGCAGTATCATCAGCAGTATCAAACACAGCACAGGAAATGACAATCTTTGGCAATACTATTCAGATAACTTTCACCTCATGAGTTAGATCTGTGACCATATGCCAAAATTAAAAAAAAATTTTTTTTTTGAGACAGGGTCTCGCTTTGTAGTTCAGGCTGGCCCTGAGCTCACTGTAGCCCAGGCAAGCCTCGACTCAGCAGTCCTCCTGTCTCTGCCTCCCGAGTGCTGGGATTACAGGCGTGAGCCACCACACACAGCTTTATGCCAAAATTTAGAACTATCCAGAAAAATGTTTATACCATACAGGTCCTTTATGTAGCAGTATCACCCTTTGGGAATAAGAGTCACCAAGGAGTTGAGGATTTGAGAGAGAGAAGGACAGGGAGAAATTAGAAACAGGGTTAGAGGATATATAAAGATCACAAAAACCCCAGGAAGCTGACAGAGGTTATAGGACAAAAGAGACAGAAGGGACAAGTACAAAACAGAACAGAGTACCAGCAGCAGGTTCAATAGAAATTGTATTCACCCTCCTATGTTAGTACAGAAGAGAGAGAAGACTAAAATGCATTACCAGCTAGAAGCTGATACTGACCGGAGGACAAAATAGGATAAAGGAACAAAAGAAGAATAGGCATACCTAGCCATAGCAGAAGCATATTTTTTCTCTTCTGTGAAAATAAGAGCAGTTGAGAGGAGAAAATACTAAAATTGGACAGACTCAGCAACTAGAGAGTAGAGAAATGAAGAATAAAACAGAGGTCAGAAAAAAGAACAACAGCAACAACAACAGAAAAAACCCAAAACACTACCAAAAATGGCCCTTCATGGTGTGGCTCTGCTCTCTCATGTAGATAATATGGGTGGTAGCACAAAAACTGAAGTTGACTAGTCACAGGGAGATAGCTGACATCCCCTGCCTAGGTTCTGGCTATAATGCCTGAGTTGAGATCAATGAGCTACAGGATTGAGCTCTGCAAGAGTCCAGGGTCCTGTATGTGAGACTGACTCTACAAACTTAGCAATGATTAGTTGTAGTCAATGGGGTTTCTTCACTCTTCCAGTGAATGTTTTTTTCACTGTCTCAGAGAGGGCAGTTGCTTAGTGGAGACCTCTGCCTAAGTCCCAGCACCACCATCTCACTTACTCAGTCTGCATAGACAAGAAGATGAGTCACTCCAGGCTCCTCTTCCTGTGCTGCTCACACAATAGATCAGGGGCCAAATGTTGTGGGAAAGGCAGGCCCATTCCCCAAGCCTGTGGCAGAGGCCTGCCTGCAAAGGAGCTGCACTTACTCAGCATAGGTAGAGTCCTCCTCCCCTACTTGCCTTTAGTGACTTTAAGTACTAGGTTTATCTTTCACATGACTACGTCTTGGCCTGGTAAATCTTTATTACCTTGTTGACCCTAACTAGTTTCTAAATTTTTTCTTTTAAATTTTAAGTTAACTGGCTGGGGATGTGTTTGCCTGGCAAGTGCAAGGTCCTGAGTTTGACTTCCAGTACTGGAAAAGAAAAAAAAACCTTTTAATTTTTTTTGAGACGGGGTCTCGCTTCATAATTCAGGCTGGCTCTGAACTCACTATGTAGCCCAGGCAAGCCTCAAACTCAGCAATCTTGCCTTGCCTTCTGAGTGCTGGGATTACAGGCATGAGCCACCATGCCCGGCAAAAAGAAAATTTTTTTTTTAAAAACTTAAGTTAAATTTGTTTTTAACTGATGTATAAACATTGTCTATTAATGTGCTAATGTAGTTGTTCTTTTTTTCTTTTTTTTTTTTGAGATGGAGTCTTGCTTTGTAGTGCACCCTGGCCCTGAACTCACAGCATCCTCCTCCCTCTGCCTCCTGAGGGCTGGGATTATGGGCATGAGCCACCATCCCAGCATTGTGGTATATGGTACTGGGGATGAAACTCAGGACCTTGTGCTTGCCAGGCAGACACTGGAACCACTGAGCTAAATCCCTGGCCCTAATGTGGTATTTGATACATACATTTTGTAATGTTTAAATCTGGTTAAATAGATTTCTCACTTACAATTTCTTTTTTATATATACATTTCTTTTCTTGAGACAGAGTCTCGCTTTGTAGTTCAGGGTGGCCCTGAACTCATTATGTAGCCCAGGCTATCCTCAAGCAGTCCTCCTCCTCCCTCTGCCTCCTGAGTGCTGGGATTACCAGTGTGAGCCACCAAGCCCAGCATTTGTGGTGTGACCTTCCATGCACTGTATTGTATGTGGTTACTGGGTATGGAACCAGGGACCTTGCACCTGCTAGGCAGGCAATGGAACCACTAAGTGAAATCTCTGGTCCTCTTCTAAGTTTTGAAATGAATAGTATGTTACTGTTACCAATGGTCACCTTTTTGTGCAGTAGCACTTCAGAACTTCTTGCTCCTGCCTGTGACTTAGTATAGCACTCAGTGATCAGCTCTTATCTGTGACTTATTATGGCACTCATTGATCGCTCTTATCTGTGACTTGGTATAGTACTTTTTGATCAGCTCTTAACCCACACTCCCCCTCCTTACTCTCCCCAAGCTTCAGAACCCCCATTCTGATCAATAAGATCAACTCTTTTAAAAAAATTATTTTAAAATTGATTTTTGGGGCACTTTTATATATACATTATGATCACATTCAACACTGAGAATTTGCACCTGTATATGACACATCTTAATTCTCATATTTCCCCCTTCCTCTGGCCTCCCTATAGCCCTCCACCTCTGATACATGTAAGCTTTTTTTCCTTGTTTTAAATTTTGTTTTATCTTTATTTCTATTCTTTTTTTGAGACAGGGTCTCACTTTGTAGTTCAGGCTGGCCTTCAGCTCACTATGGAGCCCAGCCTCGAACTCAGCAATCCTCCTGTCTCTGCCTCCCGAGTGCTGGGATTACAGGCATGAGTCACCACGCCTGGCACTGTGGTATGTGGTATTGATGGCTGGTGGGTGTGAGTCACCACACCCAGCATTGTATGTGGTTACAGGGACTGAACTCAGGACCTTGTGCTTGTGAGGTAGGTGCCAGAACCACTGAGCTAAATCTCTGGCCCTTGTTTTTATTTATTTTTACCATCAAATAACAAGATCAGTTTTTTAAGATTTCACGTAGTAATGCATTCCTGTTATCCCAGAGTTTGGAAGGTTGAGGCAGGAAGATCCTGTAAATTCCAGGCCAGCATAGGCTACATAGTGAGTTCAAGATTGGCCTGAACTATACGGGGAGATTCTGTCTCAAAAAAAGAAAAAAAAAAAAAGATTTCACATGAATAGTCAGGTCATGCCTGCGTTTCTGTGCCTGGCTTACTTCATTTAAGGAAACAGTAGTTCTACCTGTATTGGTGCAAATGACAGAATTTCATTGTTTTTATTTTTAATGGCTGAATAGCATTCCATTATGTATATAGATAATATTTTAAAAGTGGTAATGGAATTTTTTTGTATTTTTGTTTTGTTTTAGTAATCCAGCTTTGTGTTTGTTTTTAATAGAAAAATTGTTTTGCACTATGAAACCTATTATTATACATAGTTATGTCTTTTATTAGAAGTTGTTACATTTCTGGGTCTGGGGAATTTAGCCAAGTGGTTCTGGCACCTGCCTTGCAAGTGCAACGTCCCAAGTTAAGTCCCTGGTAAGCACATACCGTAGTGCCAGGTGGTGACTCACACCCACCAGCAGTCAGTACCACACATCACAGTGCCAGGCATGGTGGCTCATGCCTATAATCCCAGCATTTGGGAGGCAGAGGCAGGAGGATTGCTTTGAGTTCAAGGCTTGCCTGGGCTACATAGTGAGCTCAGGGCCACCCTGAACTACAAAGCGAGACCCTGTCTCAAAAAAAAAAAATTAAAATTTTTAAATGTTACATTTCTGTTTATATCAAATCTATATGATAGTAGATACTTAGATAAGGTAGACCCAGTAAATCTATTAAGGAAATGGCATAACTAAAACCTCTATTAGTATCATGGTTTTAAAATATGGTGATACATGAACCAGAGGTTTAGCTCAGTGGTTCCGGCGCCTGCCTAGCAAGTGTAAGATCCCTGGTTTAATCGCCAGTAGCCACATATAACAATACCAGGCATGGTGGCTCACACCCACTGTAAATCAGTACCACACATCACAATGCTGAGCATGGTGGCTTACACCTGTAATTCCAGCGCTTGGGAGGCAGGGCCAGGAGAACTACTGAGTTCAAGGCTTGCCTGGGCTACATAGTGAGCTCAAAGCCAGTTTGAACTTCAAAGCGAGACCCTGTCTCAAAGAAAGAAAAAAAAAAGGAGATATAGTATAGAAATTAATCTTTTTTATTACAATCTTTTATTGTAGCTCGTGATGCTGACGAGCGAGAGAAGTGGATCCATGCCTTAGAAGAAACAATTCTTCGCCATACTCTCCAGCTTCAAGTAAGTCTTTAATGATTTTTGGGTCATCCATTAGTGTTTTGTTTTGTTGCTGTTTTCTACTTTTTAAAAAACAACTGATACAATGTAATGAGAAGTTTTAGTTGCTGAATTGCTTATTCTTGTCATTACATTGTTACTCAGCAAAATTATGGCCATTTATTATCTTCTGCTTTCTGTAGTGTAAAATACTAAAGTCGTGAAAGAAGACATGGTAAAGCACTGTTAAAAGAAAAATGTCATGTTAAAATGTGTCAGATTCTTATTTTGTTTGGTTTGGTTTGATTTTTTTTTTCAGGTATGATCTCATTATATATTTTAGGCTGTCCTTGAACTCACTGTGTAGCCCAGGCTGGGTTTCAACTTTTGGCAATCCTCCTGCCTCAGCTTCCAAGTGCTGGGATTACAGGTCTGCACCACAATGCCAGCCAAATGTACTTTTAAAATTTAGTACCAATAGTTGGTAATTGCTAACAACCAATTACAGAATTATGCTTTTGAGGTGTGAAGTTAGGAGACAGAACTCAGGAAAATTGTGCTATTATCCCTTTCTCTCTACTGGCTGTTTCACATCAGGGAATGGCTTGAGTAGATAAGCATGGTCAGGGCCGCCCAGGTGCTACAAGACTCTGAGCTCCCCACCTCTTGAAATTGTTCAAGGAGAAGCAGTTTAGCTTCCTATTTCCTTATTATGGTATTTAGCTATTACTATATGCAATGGCTAGTATGGTAATAATACTAGGATAAAGTTGAAAGAAAATTCAACTCAAAATGATTCACGGAGAAAAAGTTCACGTAGTTGAGGTGCGGTTTGAAGTAGACCCTTAGTGTTATAAAGGCATCTTTGTGTCTGTTTCTAAATACTATTTCTTGTGGTTTGGCGATATGTTTAGATAAGTTTTCCTTTTGTGGTGCTTAATTAACTGGTTGCAGAAATTCTAGCTCCATTTTTGTAAAAATTCTGAATCCATAGGAGGTCGCTATTCTTTCTGGACCTCAATAAAATTAACAGGGTAGCTGATCACCTTAGCTTCACTGTGTGTCCAGGAACAGCGAATCACAGTATCATAATCCCGCGCTCTACCCTGGAGCTAGGGTGTTAGTGCTGTAGCAGTAACAGGGAAGTATATTGTCTACCTCGTGCTGCCCCCTGCAAAGTCAGAATAGAGAGGGCACTGGGTGACAAAGCAACAAATATCTCTTCTGCCACAGAGAAGGTATTTATCTATGTTTAGTCGCCAATGAAAATGCATATGTTGTGGCATACAGAGGATTTTGTTATTATTTCGAAGACAGAACTCAGGAAAATGGTGCTATTATCCCTTTCTCTCTACTGGCTGTTTCACATCAGGCAATGGTTTGATTAGATAAGGATGGTCTGGGCAGCCCAGGTGCTACAAGTTGCTGAGCTCCCTACCCCTTGAAATTGTTCAAGGAGAAGCAGCCTGGGGTGGTGGTGCATGCCTATAATCCCAGCTCTGGGGAGGCAGAGGCAGGAGGATTCCCATGAGATCAAGGCTAGCCTGGATTACGTAGTGAGTTCAGGGCCAGCCTGAACTACAAAGCAAGACCCTGCCTCAGAACAAACAAACAAAAAGTAATGTTTTTTTAATACCATAGGTATTATATATTTGAACGTTTTTATTCTCTTAATACAGCTATTTTGTTGAAGTCTTACCCCTACTTTTAAAGATAAGGAAACTGAGGCTTAAAAGAAATAAAATATTTTAGATTACACTGCTAGTAAAAGAGCAGCATCAGGACCTAAATTCTCATCAGTGTGGCTCTAAATCTTCTCTACCATAACATGCTGGCTTTCGAAATGTACTTGATAGCATTAGAGTTTGCGCAAGAGGTCAGTGAGAAGACTTACATAGGAATGGAAATCCAATGAAAGTTAGACAAAATTGGGCTTGGGATGTAGCTCAGTAGCACCACTCACTGCCTGGCAAGCCCACGGTCCTGAGTTTCATCACCATCAGTACCCGGAAAAAAAAAAAATGTTAAGAATGTGACAGATACTGCCATCTCACTGTTGCAACCTCTTACAATACTAAAACAGTGAAAACACTATTGGCCCTGGGGAGTGGCCTCCAGAGTGATGTACAGAACAAAAACTCTAAGGGTGATAGAAACTCTAAGGGTGAAATCAAAGGCAGTGCTGAGGAAGTGTATCACAAGCTCTGCCCTGGGGATGAAATAAGCAAAACCAGAAAGGTGCTAATGGCCAGGAAAATGAGTAGAGCTCAGAGCATGATGGGTAAAGACTCAGAAAATGATCAAGTAAGGAGACTGTCAGACTGGACACCTATTTAATATTTAAGGTCCTGGTACAGGTGTTTGTAACTAGGGCGATGTAACAGTATAACAGCTGAAATAAAGGAGGATGTGTACGTACAATGACGTCAGAGATTAAGTTGGAAGCAGTGCTATGAAATACAAGCTTCATCTGTAAATTAGAACAAAAGTGCAAAGTTTACAAGGTGTTTTCTTTCTTTTAGTACCTGGGATTAAACCCAGGGCTTTGTGGATGCTAGGCAGTTCTCTACCACTACACTTACATCTCTTGTATGCTTTCTTTTTTTTTTTTTTTGAGACAAGGGCTCCCTCTGCAGTTCAGGCTGGCCCTGAACTCACTATGTAGCCCAGGCAAGCCTTGAACTCACAGCAATCCTCCTGCTTCTGCTTTCCGAGGGCTGGGATTACAGGTGTGAACCACCATGCCCAGCATTATAGTATGTGGTACTGATTGCTGGTGGGTGTGAGTCACCGTGCCCCACATTGTGGTATGTGGTTACCAGGGATCAAATTTGGATCGAGTTTGGAACTTTGTGTTTGCAAGGCAGACACCAGAACCATTGAGCTAAATCCCCTGCCCCCTAGTATGCTTTCTTAGAAACTAAATACTGGGAGTTTACCAAGCAAGAGATAGTCACTAGAAGAAAGCTCAGGATATTTGATTTTATAGGCTATGTAGTGTTCTATATTATATAAGGTATAATTAATTATAGGAACTTAATCTGGTATTCTACAGGCATTAAAATTCAGTAAACTTGGGCCCATTTTAGAAAAAATTTCTTACAGGCCCTGAGTGCCATTGTGTGAGGAAAATATAATGTTATTTTACATGGACAAAATTTTCTTAGATTTAGTTCTTAAAGAATTATCCATCTAAAAGAAAATTTCAAATTCAATATAAATGTAATACCAAGCCATGGTCTAAATTGTTTATTTTGATGAATGATACTATCTTTTTTTTTTTTTTTTTTTGAGACAGGGTCTTGCTTTGTAGTTCAGGCTGGTCCTGAGCTCACTATGTGGCCCAGGCAATCCTCGAACTCAGCAATCCTCCTGCCTTTGCCTCCCAAGTGCTGGGATTACAGGCGTGAGCCACCACGCCCACCCAGCGAATGATACTATCTTACTGAAGGTCGCTACTACACTGTGAAAGTGGTGGGACCACAGGCTGTGAGATCATGGAGATAATGTCTTGTCAAGGCTCTTCTGTGATAAATAGTAGTACATGATGCCAGCTTGATTTAAAGAAAGAAAAACAAAAACCAGTCTATGTAGTCCAGGCTGGTTTTGAACTTAGAGTTATCCTCCTGCCTCATGCTCCCAAGTGCTAGGACTATAGGCATGGGCCACTATGTCCAGTGATGCCAACTTGATTTGAAAAGGGATGAAATAAGTTGGAAGCACTTTGTTTTGAGGTTGTTACTAAGCTGATTTAATGTATGGTTATATTAATTTTTATAAGTTACAGAAATAAAAACAAGATTATTATAGAGGCTTTTTAGATGCTGATTTGGAGATTCTCATATAGCTGTTTGATTCTCATGTAGACCTTTAAATTTTTTAGTTTTGATGCTGTGAAGGTTGATATGAAAAGTTTTTGCACTAAATGGCTTTTTTTTTTTTTTTTGAGACAGGGTCTCGCTTTGTAGTTCAGGCTGGCCCTGAGCTCACTATGGAGCCTAGGCGAGTCTTGAACTCAGCAATCCTCCTGTCTCTGCCTCCTGAGTGCTGGGATTACAGGCGTGAGCCACCATACCCGGCACTGTGGTATGTGGTATTGATTGCTGATGGGCGTGAGTCACCACGTCCAGCATTGTATGTGGTTACCGGGGATAGAACTCAGGACCTTGTGCTTGTGAAGCAGGTGCCGAAACCACTGAGCTAAATCTCTGGCCCCTAAATGGCTTTTATGATTATTTTGTGGGCCAAGAACCGCTGTTTTTTTTTTTTTTTTTT
>PVIC010010840.1:0-12642 GCA_004025085.1 Thryonomys swinderianus
GCTTTTTAAAATTTTTTAATTTTTTTTATTTTTTTTGAGACAAGGTCTCGCTTTGTAGTCCAGGCTGGCCCTGAGCTCACTATGTAACCCAGGCAAGCCTCAAACTCAGCAATCCTCCTGCCTCTGCCTCCCAAGTGCTGGGATGACAGGTGTGAGCCACCACGCCCGGCTATGCTTTCTTTTTTTGATTATACTTTTTCTTTCCCCTCATTACTTTTTCCTAACACTGCCCCTTTGAATATTTTCTATTTCGTAATATCTATTATACATTGTAGAACTCATTTACATCTTCAGTTTCTCATACCAGAGAAAAGATATGGTATTTACATATCTGACCTATTTATTTCACTGTTTCCTCAAGATATGTCCATTTGAGTATAAATGACTCAAACTTATCATTCTTTATGGCAGAGTAATAGTCAATTTTAGGAAAAAGAACACATTTTGTTTATGCAGTCTCCAGTTGATGGGCATTTAAGTTGTTTCCAAAATTTAGCTATCACAAACTGAGGTGCTGTAAACATAGGTGCACATATGTTGCTATGATATGATTCTTTTAATTCTTTTGAGTATATACTTAGCAGGGGGATAGCAGGATCAAATTGGACCTCTAATCCTAGTTTTTTGAGGTCTCTCCATACAATTTTAATCTTAATTTGTAAACTGGGAGACAGAAAGGAATGTCCAGATTGTTTTTGCATGTTTGCAAAGAGTATAAAATTTTGTTACCAAAATTGTTATAAAAAATAATCAGGGTGCTGGAGATATGGCTTAGTGGCACCACACCTGCCTGGCAAGCACAAGGTCCTGAGTTCAGTTCCCAATACCAAAAAAAAAAAAAAAAAAAAGCAGGGCCGGGCATGGTGGCTCACGCCTATCATCCCAGCACTCGGGAGGCAGAGGCAGGAGGATTGCTGAGTTCGAGGCTTGCCTGGGCTACAAAGCGAAACCCTGTCTCAAAAAAAAAAAAGCAGGAATTTAAAACAAATAGCTATTTAAGATAAAATGTATTTACCTCATGTCTTACATTAGCTGTTTTTAGAAATATTTAATGTCTGTTCATATCTGGATATAAAAATTAAGTTCAAAATATTCTAGTTTAATTATTTTTCAGTTGATTAGTCTCTAGTATATGAGGATATTAGTACCTTTAAATTCCTTCTTTTCTTATTTTAGGCCCGATGAGAGAAAGGGACAGTTAAGGATGCTGGAGCAGAACAATGGATTTCTCTTTCTCTTTCATGCAAGGGATCATGGGAAACACAATTCAGCAACCACCTCAACTCATTGACTCCGCCAACATCCGCCAGGAGGATGCCTTTGATAACAGCAGTGACATTGTTGAAGATGGTGGACAGACACCGTATGAAGCTACCTTGCAGCAAGGCTTTCAGTACCCACCTACAACAGAAGACCTTCCTCCACTTACAAATGGCTACCCACCATCAGTCAGCATGTATGAAACTCAGACCAAATACCAGTCATATAATCAGTATCCCAATGGGTCAGCCAATGGCTTTGGTGCAGTTAGAAACTTTAGTCCCACTGACTATTACCATTCAGAAATTCCAAATACAAGACCACATGAAATTCTAGAAAAACCTTCCCCTCCACAGCCACCACCTCCTCCTTCGGTACCACAAACTGTGATTCCAAAGAAGACTGGCTCACCTGAAATTAAACTAAAAATAACCAAAACTATCCAGAATGGCAGGGAATTGTTTGAGTCTTCCCTTTGTGGAGACCTTTTAAATGAAGTACAGGCAACTGAACATACAAAGTCAAAGCATGAAAGTAGAAAAGAAAAAAGGAAAAAAAGCAACAAGCATGACTCATCTAGATCTGAAGAGCGCAAGTCACACAAAATCCCCAAATTAGAACCAGAGGAGCAAAATGTAAGTTGAAACACCTTCTTGAAAAATTTTGTGATCTTTCTCATTTATTAGAAGTCAAGGAGATCTTTCTTAGCTTTTATTGCTTCATATATGAGTATTTCTTTTGATTTCTACACTTGATGTTAGCCAAAAGGCCGAGAAGCGATATATTTCTCTTGATTTCTAATTCCTAGCAAGGTGCTTGGAATATTACTATAGGCGCTGAGTAAATATTTGAATAAACAAGTGGACATTATTAAAGTGAAGAAGTATTTTAAAATCATGTAATACCAAGAACCTTGTTTGTGTTTCTTTAAGTTCATCAGTTATTTTGGTAATAATAAACTGGGTTTGGCCGGGCGTGGTGGTTCATGCCTGTCATCCCAGCACTCGGGAGGCAGAGACAGAGGATTGCTGAGTTCGAGGCTTGCCTGGGCTACATAGTGAGCTCAGAGCCCGCCTGAACTACAAAGCGAGACCCTGTCTCAAAAAAAAAAAAAAAAAAAAAAATCTGGTTTTTGAAGATGAAGAGGAAAGTCACAGAAACAGGGTTTTCATTTATTTTAGACCAACTTTTGCTGGTACTGCTTAGATTTAATACTCATTCTTTGCTACATAATAAAATGATATAAAGGAAGCCTTTCTATTAAAATCAGTATTCATATTTAGTGATTAAAACTTCAGGTGATGTTTTATAAAAGTCATCCTTCATAGATAATTTAATATGTATAGGGCTAACTTTTTTTTTTTTTTTTTTTTTTGCTTTTTGGAGACAGGGTCTCGCTTTGTAGTTCAGGCTGGCCCTGAACTCACTATGGTGCCCAGGCAAGCCGCCGGGAACTCAGTAATCCTCCTGTCTCTGCCTCCCGAGTGCTGGGATTACAGGCGTGAACCACCACGCCCAGCATTATACGTGGTTACCGGGGATTGAACTCAGGTCCTTGCATTTGCAAGGCAGGCGCCGGAACCACTGAGCTAACCCTCCGGCCCCAGGGCTAACTTTTTAAAATACTGTGTTTGAGTTTCCATGTCAGATTGCATAGCAGTAATGTGATAATAATATAGAGTGACCTGTCAGTTCTAACGCAAATGCAGTGTTCATGATATGAATTCCAGATGTTTCTTGGACATTGATTTGGGAAGAACATGATATATGTTCATTTAGATGACACTTACCTGCTTTTACTAGTTAAGTGCTGAGTAAGTTAATTTATTGTCTTCTGTTCAGATATTTACTTCTTACTAACTCATCTTTCCCTTAGTAGCTGTGTTCCATTACTTCATACAACTCCACTGTGTTTTTTTTCTGGAGTAAAGATCACAATGGCTCTAAGCTCTCAAAGGTTCAAATATGGCATTTCAACATGTTTTCTCATCATTCTATCATCTTCTTATTTAATGCATATCGATTGGCTGCCTACCCTGAGGTAGGAACTGTCCTAAAAATAGAGGCATGACTGTGAGCGTAAAGCAGAGTTGTTGCTCTTGGGATTCTCAGATTCCAGTAGGAAAAGCATCAGAGATAGGTGCCTAAGTTCAAACCTATGAAGAAAACAGAAATCGTAGTCAAGGGTGCCTCAGCTATTCTGATGTCCCAGTTCTACGTGAGTAGGAACACTTTAGAATGAAGTGATTGCTGAGATGTGACCCTGTTGGGTTCTTACGTCATTTATCAACCCCCTTTCCAAACAGCCCACCGTGTTGTTTATTGACTGTTGTGTAAATGAATAAGTGGAAAGAGAAATTAGCTACATGATATTCAGACACATTTGCTGTAGCATTTCTCACATAGACCTCCAGTGAAAAGACAAAAGACATGTGTTGTATTTTGGCTTTGGGAAAATCACAAGAAATGAATAAAGCCTGAATTTGTTTTGGCATATTAGTGGTTGAGAATTATGTTGCTAGCCTCTGTTGGTTTTGCTGTAGAGAATCTGGCAAGTAGGAAAGTGTCCAAATTTACTTATTAGACTAGACTTTTTTCCTTTATTAATAAAATTAGTTAAAAAATGTATCTTAAGCCAGGTGTGGTGGCTCACGCCTGTAATCCCAGCACTTGGGAGGCAGAGGCAGGAGGATTGCTGAGTTCGAGGCTTGCCTGGGCTACATAGCGAGCTCAGGGCCAGTTTGAACTACAAAGCGAGACCCTTTCTCAAAAAAAAAAAAAAAATGTATCTTAAGGCCAGGGATTTAGCTCAGTGGTACTGTGTCTGCCTCACAAGCACAAGGTCCTGAGTTCATTCCCCAATATTTAAAAAAAGAGATATATCTATAGATATCTCAAAATATAGCTAGAAGTTGGTAAGGGTCAAGATAAAATAATGTATTTTTCATGTCCTGCTTTATTGCATCTAGGAAAAATTGAATGCAGTGATGTTTCTACTAGTCAGTTTATAGTTAGATTCTAAAACCAGCCTGTCTTTGTTGGATATCGATTATGCCTGTCTCTTTATGCCATTTCAAGCTTCACTTAACTGTCCATATCCCAGGATTTGCATATTTATATGTAATGTAAGAGGTTTGGTTTTTGTTTGTTTGTTTGTTCATTTGTTTTGAGACAGGGTCTCACTTTGTAGTTGAGGCTGGCCCTGGGCTCAATATATAGCTCCGGCAAGCCTCAAACTCAGCAATCCTCCTGCCTCTGCCTCCCAAGTGCTAGGATTACAGGCATGAGCCACCATGCCTAGCAGAGGTTTTTTATTTTTTCCTAAGTGAATCTTGAGCACAATTTCATATTTGGTTACTTGGGATCTGAAAATATCTTAGAGTTAAAGGAACATTAGTTTTGATCAAAAGTATACATGTAGGGGCCAGAGATTTAGCTCAGTGGTTCTGGCGCCTGCCTAGCAAGCCCAAGGTTCCTGGTTCGATCCGTGGTAACCACATACAACAGTACTGGGACTGGTGGCTCATGCCCACCGGCAATCAGTACCACATACAACAAATGCTGGGCTTGGCGTTTCAAGCCTGTAATCCCAGAACTCGGGAGGCAGAGGCAGGAGAATTGCTGAGTTTGAGGCTTGTCTGAGCTACATAGTGAGCCCAGGGCCAGCCTGAACTACAAAGCGAGACCCTGTCTCAAAAAAAAAAAGTATACATGTAGGATGTGGCATTGATTGCATTCCATATTACTTATACCATTGCCTGAAAGTTGGTATTTGGGGGAAATCCAGGGGTTTCTTCCTTTTCTTTTACCTTCTTTCCATCCTCTGCTTTTTTCTCTCTTTTCTCCCTCCCACCTCCCTTCCTTCACAAAAGTAAAGAGATAAGTCTAATCAGTTTGATGAATTAAAATTTTATCAGACATGAAAGCAGTTGTAAGTAGGTGCCATAATGAAACTTTAAGCCCAGAGCTGCCAAGGGTCTTGCTTAGCCTGTGTTGTGCTGTCCTTAAGCCAAGTAGTAACTAGAGCTGTGCCCAAGTAAGTCTGTTTTGTAACTTTGTATGCTTTAAATTTCATTTCTTTAACTTGAGGATCTGTTCTCCCTCGGTGTGGTTGTCTTAAGGGTTTTAATTTTTGATACTTTGTGCTGCCTCCTAGTTGTCTGTAGGTGCCAGCCTTCGTGGTTAGCATTGCAAAGGACCTGGCAGTGAAGGGAAGCGCAGAGCAGGTCTGCTGATGCTACTGGACAGCTCCCCTCCTCCAGAGACCTCAGGAAATGCAGAACTCAAGGCCTGAAGAAAAGTCAGAAGTGATTTCCACCTCTTTTCTTCCCTCTTTCCCTCCCTTTCTTGTTTTTTCTTTTTTTGCAAGCAAAATGTCATCTAAGATAATACACTTCACTATTTTATCCACAACTTTTTTTCTCAGTACTCTTCTGAGCTCTTTGGTCATCTAAAGAATGGCTATTACTTAGAACAAGTGTATCTTCTCAACAATGAAAATGTGTTCAACCATCTAGGCAGCAAGAGATCTGAGATCCCCACTGAGATTGTGTATTTTTAAAATCCACTTTAGCTGTTTTTTCTCCCTCCAAATTAGAAACATGTGAAAAGGTTTCTGCAGTCTTCTTCCTTGGCCGGCCTAGTGCCTAAGGCATGCGAGTGGAGGCCTTAGTCAAACATCACTACTTTGCCCTAGCACTTGAGTGCGTTTATCCAGCACAGCCACCCCGTGAACTCTTAGCTCACACCCACTTCGTAAGAGTCAGTGGCTAGATCCGTCTCAGTAACAGTCAGAAGTTTAGTTTTCAGCATTAGGCTTCAGTTTTTAGAGAATGTTAACATGTGAACTGTTTTTCTGTTCACAATTTTTTTTTGGTGGTACTACGGATCAAACTCAGGACTTATGCTTGGCAGGCAGATACAGTGCTACTGAGCTAAATCCTTGTGCCAGTGTACAGTTCTTTGCTTTTTAACATTATTAACTTTATTATTCAGAAAGTAAAAGAAAAATGCAATGTTTTTATGCCTTTCAAATGGCTTTACATTTTTTTTTCCAGCCTGAATGTTTTTTAGTCTTCTAGGAAATATAATTTTGCTTAATGTTTTTGAAATTTATTTAGGTAAGTGGGTGTGGTGATGCATGCCTATAATTGGGAATCTGAGGCAGGATGATCACCATGAGTTTGGGCTACATAGTGCATGAGTTCAAGGGCAGCATGAACTACATAGCAAGACTCAGTCTCAAAAAGAAAGCGAGAAAGAGAGAGAAATTAATACCTGAATTATTAAGAATTTGAAATTCTGGGGCTGGAGATTTAGCTCAGTAGTTCCGACTCCTGCCTTGCAAGCACAAGGTCCTGAGTTCGATCCCTGGTAACCACATACAATGCTGGGCATGGTGACTCATACCCACCAGCAGTCAATACCGCATACCACAGTGCTGGGCGTGGTGACTCACGCCTGTAATCCTAGCACTCGGGAGGCAGAGGCAGGAGGATTGCTAAATTGGATGCTTGCCTTGGCTACATACTGAGCTCAGGGCCAGCCTGAACTACAAAGCGAGACCCTGTCTCAAAAAAAAAAAAAAAGAATTTGAAATTCTATCTATAATGCATGTTGTTAATCTTAATAAAGTTCTTAAATTTTAATAATAGAACTAGAGAAAAAATTTTAAAGGAATATTTAGAATAATATAATTTGTTTTTTTATTTTGTGGTACCAGGGATCAAACTTAGGCCCTGTGCTTCCAAGGTAGGCACAGTACCATTTGAGCTAAATCCCCAGGCCTCAAATGTAATTTATTTTAGTTGTCCTCTTGACATAATTTTTTTTTTTCCTGTTTAAGAAATCTTACTGCTGGGCATAGTAGTACACACCTGTAGTTCCAGTTACTTGGGAGGCTGAGGCAGAAGGATCACAAGTTGCAGGTCAGTCTGGGCAACTTAGTGAGACCCTATCTCAAAAAACTAAAATAGAAAAAAATAAAAAGGCTGGGGATGTAGCTTAGCACTAAGACTCTGGGTTCAATTTCCAATACCTTCCTCTTCCCCCCCCAAAGGAAAAACAAAACAATAGTAAGCATGTGTTGTATGGCAAACATTACCCCTTATCTGCCTTCAGAAAGATCTAGAGGTCCCGCCCCTCAACTCCACATCGATGTGTGTGGGGAGAATGAGCCACTCAGCCTGTGGTGTCATCCCCAAGTGACCCTGCCCCACTGCAGTGTGACTGGAGCAAGGAGCTAAGCAGAGCGCCAGGCTGGGTCTGGAACTGAGGCAGAGGCTCGGAGTGGGCCTGCACGGATGCACACAGGAGTCCTAACCGCTGTATCAGCACACTCGTGACCAGAAATCCAGTTTTTAAATTTGAACATAGGCTTTTTTTTTCCTTAATGAAGGTGTCAAACTAGACACTCGTCGTACTGCTGCAGAAGCATACAAGAAAGCTAATTCAATGTCTGTCAGCAAGCTACCACTTGTTTCAACTGGATTATAGTGGTGACTTCTGATTAGACATTCTGCTCTCTCCCTTGCTCCCTTCCAAAATAGTCCCCACCTCACAGCCATAGGATCTTTTTAAACATAAAGCAAATGCTTGTTGCTTGTCTTCTGTGGCTCTTCATTGCACTTAAGATAAAATCCAAGCACTTTACAGTGTGGTTTAAAGCCTATTCTTAGCTTTCTCTCTTAACCTCCCCCTTCCTTGGGCAGTTAGATCAGTGGTTGTAACCTTTTAAAAGTTTCTGCCTTTTAAACTCAAATACTTCAGGCATCGTACTCTGTCTTCCTGTATTGTCCATCCCCTTTTACTCTGGTAGCTCCTCTTTGGTTCTCAGATTATAAGCACTTTGTTAGAGATGTCTGTCCTGCCTTTCCTATCTGAAATAGCACCTAAGCCGTTCTCTCCACAGAGCTCGTGCTTGGTGGTGGTTATTTCAGTTTGTTTGGTTTCTTTAAGGTCTTCCGGCTCAGGGGCTGCAGCTACATTGTTTCTCCACTAGAGACCCGGTTCCCAGAGCTGTGCCTGGGTAGAGAGGGGCATGGCCAAGTGAACACTGAGATTTAGCCTTTGGGATGGTAGTCTGCCTCACATAAAATGTCATTTTCCTCACAGTTAAAAACCTTTCCATACTCTCCCCCACCCCCAAATAAAACTATTTTTACACCAGTATCATGAAATAATTGAAGGAGAATTTTAAATAGCTTTTAGAAGTAATTAGTCTTCCAGTGGAATTAAGAACTAATTTCTTGTTTGTTTGTTTGCTTTTTGAAATAGGGCCTCAGTGTGTAGTGTAGACTGACTTGAACTCACTATGTAGCCCAGGCTGGCCTTTTGCCTCAGCCTCTCAAATGCTAGGATTACCAGTGTGCACCACCTTACCTGGCTTTGTTTTTTGTTTGTTTGTTTGCTTCTTGTTTTTGAGACAGGATCTCTCTGTGTAGTTTTGTCTGATCTTGAACTCAAGTGTAGTGCAAGCAAGCCTCGAACTTGTAGCAGTCCTCCTGCCTTTGCCACCTGAGTGCTGGTGGGAGTAGAGCATGCAGTACCACACTTGGTAATACACTCTCTTTTAATGCCATCTGAATTCTGCTTTCTGACAAATAGGAGACTTTAAAAATCTTTCAAACCGTAAAAGTAATTTATCTTTTACAGAAAATGAAGATAGTACAAAAATGTAGAAGACATGTCACAATTTCCCTAATTCCACTCTCAAAAGATAATTACTGTTGCTGGGGATTTAGCTCAAATGGAAGTACAAGAGCCTGAGTTTGATTCCTAGTACTGCAAAAAAAATTACTGTTAGCGTGTTGGTCTATATTTTACCAAATATTTTTAATACATATATAGACTATTTTACAGTAAAATGTTGGAAGATATAGATTATCAACATGAAATAACATTGTAGATATCTGTCTGGCTAGTCTTTTTCTTCCCCCCCCTCTAGTACCAGGGATCAAACTTGTGCTTGCCACACAGCCACAGAACCAGTGAGCTAAATCCCCGGGCCTAGATTTTCTTATTTTATGTGTTTCTATAGGGCAAGTTTCTGAAATTTAGTTGCTCAGTTGAGGAATATTTTTTTATGTATGTATGTATGTATGTATGTATGTATGTATGTATGTATATATGTATTTATTTTGGTACCAGGGATCAAACTAGGACCTTGTGCTTGTCAGGCAGGCATGATGCCCCTGAGCTACAGTGCCAGCCACCGAAGTATACATATTTTTTGTATTGCTAATACTTCCAAATTTTATAAACAGACAGATCAGTTACTCCTCAAAATGTTTTCAGTACATATGTTTAGAAGTAAATTTTCTGAGTCAGAATCTGAAAACTCATATATGTATTGCCAAGTTGCTCACCAAAATACTAAGTTCTAGATTACAATTTAGGAATAATTTGAGTGTCCCTTCCCTACCCTTTTTTGATGTGCAAGGTTAAAAATACAGTTTAATTAGAAATTTAGTTTGGAAAGTAAGCAAGCAATGGGAGGTAATTCTTACTCTTTACATTGTTCAGTTAATGAGTGTCCTTTATTTTCTTTGCTGTTTAGTTTTTGATTTTTTTTAATGTCACTGTTCCTTGGTTTACTGCCACTTTGTTCTGTTCCCACGTACTAGAGACCAAATGAGAGGGTGGACCCCGCACCAGAAAAGCCAAGAGAGGAGCCGGTGCTCAAAGACGCTGTCCCAGTGAGTTGCTTTGCTGAGTCCTGTTGGCTAGATGTGATGTCAAGAGGAAGGGAAAGCAAAATGAGTAATTGCAGCACAGTGTATTATTACAGTTCTATCCATCTTTATTTCAGAATTCAAATACTGAAATATATCTTGAAACTGGTTTAAGAAGTAGGTATTTTCAGCCGGATGTGGTTGTGCACACCTGTAATCTGAGCACTCAGAAGGTTGAGGCACAAGGATCACTGCAAGTTCAAGGCTAGCCTGAACTGCCTATTGAAACCCTGTCTCAAAAAATTTTTTTAAAACCTATAGATACAAATTAAGTAAATAAGTTACTTTAGCCGGGCGTGGTGGCTCACACCTGTAATCCCAGCACTCGGGAGACAGAGACAGGAGGATTGCTGAGTTGGAGGCTTGCCTGGGCTACGTAGTGATCTCAGAGCTAGCCTGAACTATAAAGCGACACCCTGTCTCAAAAAAACAAAAAACAAAACAAAACAAAACAAAAAAAGTTACTTTATACTAAATTAAAAAAAAATTTTTCAAAGTAGATATTTTCAGTGAATTTTTATTATTATTATTACTGTGTTGTTTTTTGTTTTGTTTTGTTTGAGACAGGGTCTCGCTTTGTAGTTCAGGCTGGCCCTGAGCTCACTATGTAGCCCAGGCAAGCCTCGAACTCAGCAAACCTTCTGCCGCTGCCTCCTGAGTGCTGGGATTACAGGTGTGAGCCACCACACAGGCATTGTGGTATGAGCTACTGATTGTTGGTGGGCATGAGTCGCCATGCCCTCTATTGTTATATATGATTACCAGGGATTGAACTCAGGACCTTGCGCTTGCTAGGCAGGTGCTACAACCAGAGTTAAATCTCTGGCTCTCAGTGAACTATTTTCCTTTGAAGAACTGTATTTTTATTGATGATTAGAATTTCAAGGTACCTTATTAATTTGGCAACATCAGTCTTGTTTTCAGTATAGAATTCAGATAGTGCTTATTTTGTTTCCTCCTCTCTTCTTCCCTCTTGCTAGTTGTTTTGTTTTTGTTTTTTGATTTTTGCTTTTTTTTGTACTGTGTATTGAACTCAGGAGCTTGCACTTGCCAGGTAGACGAGGCACCACTGAGCTACATCCAAGCTTTGAGCTGTATCATCCAAAGCAAGCCATCTCTTGCTAGTTATACATTACCAAATATCAAAGACAAGTATAATGAAGATTAATTTTACATTGGCAGCATTTTTATCATATTACAAGATTTGTGTGTTTAGATTCACTTCTCATGGAGTTTTGTGAACTTCTCCTGTAGGTTCAGCCAATACTTTCTCCTGCCCCAACCACAGAAGTATCCAGTGGCGTTAAGTTCCAGGTCGGCGATCTTGTTTGGTCCAAGGTGGGAACCTATCCTTGGTGGCCGTGTATGGTTTCAAGTGATCCCCAGCTCGAGGTTCATACCAAAATTAACACAAGAGGTAAGAAAAGGCATAAATGTACATAGAGTAAAAAGTAGGCAATAAAGAAAACTGAGTGTTATATGTGCATATAAGAATAGCCAAATGTAAGATGGGTGTGGTGGCCTGTGCCTGTAATCCCAGTTCTTAGGAGGCAGAGCCAGGATTCAAGAGTTCAAGGCCAGCCTGGGCTACATAGTGAGACCCTACAAAAAACAAAAAGAAAAGAGAATAGCCAAATGTGGTGACAAACATCTGTCAGTCTCACTCTGGTTGTCTACAGTGGGAGGACCTCAAGTTCTAGCCTGGGCAACTCAGTGCCTTAGTGACATCTTGTCTCAGAATAAAAAAGGGCTAGGAGTGTAGCTTAGTGCAGAGGTCTGGGCTTCAACTTCCACTACCCCCTACACACAGATAATACATAATTTATAATCTCACACAAAAATGTACATAGCTCTATCTGTTTTAATAATCACTGAGGTAATTTTGGATATCTCACTTGATAGAAACCACTTATAACTGATGCAGTCCTTGTTTTCCCTTTAATACCTTGTGTTTGATTACAGTTTCTTTCCTCCTCCTGTGTGTGTATGTATGTGTGTGTGTTTTGTAATGGATCGAACTTAGTGCTTCATGCATTTCAAGTGTCTTGGTTAGTTTCTTGTCACTGAGACACAGTACCTGACACCCACAGCTCTAGGGAGGAAACATTTATTTTGACTCACAGTTTATAGAGGTTTTAGTCCGTATTTGGCTCAAGGCTCCAAGGCAGAGTGGCATGACAGAGGGGAAGCTTGCATATGGCGGGGTAGCAGGAAGCAAAGCTGTTAAGTGGGAAGGAGAGAAAGAAACTGTTTCAGGCCACACTCTGGAAACCCACCTCCTCTGACCCAGCTTTACCTCCAGCACCGTATTCAACTCTAAACGATTCCAGTCACCATCCCACAACCCTACCTAAGAACATGGAGCTCTGGGCCAGAGATTGAGCTCAGTGGTTCCGGCACCTGCCTTGCAAGCGCAAGGTCCTGAGTTCGATCCCGGTAACCACATAGAATGCTGGGTGTGTTGACTCACGCCCACCAGCCATCAATACCACATGCCACAGTGCCAGGCATGGTGGCTCACGCCTGTAATCCCAGCACTCAGGAGACAGAGACAGGAGGATTGTTGAGTTCGCAGTGGCTTGCCTGGGCTATATAGTGAGCTCAGGGCCAGCCTGAACTACAAAGCAAGACCCTGTCTCAAAAAAAAAGA
>PVIC010010840.1:12742-42728 GCA_004025085.1 Thryonomys swinderianus
GAAGTATCACTTAAATCTCACTGTATATAACACAGGACCTTACTTTAGGAATGTTAAAAGATGTACTCAAACTTGTTTCTTATGTGTGCGTGTGTGCACATGCACATACATGCACCTGCTCTGCACTCTTAAGTGAACCCAGGGCCTCACACATGCTAAGCAAGCACTCTGCTACTGAGCTACACCCCAGCCTGGAAGTTTGAACATAGAACTTATTTCTGCTTTTTTTTTGGCTTTATAACTCATTCTTGTCATGTATATTCTTCCTCATTATGACAGATTTGCACCTGTTCTTTTTCTCTTACCTTAAACTAGTTGGCTGTGTTTGGGGAAGGGTGTCACTTTACATATGGTGAGTCAGATCTGTAAAGGATCGGCCTGTCTGTGATACTTTGCCTGCATAGCTAGGAGTCTGCTTGGGATGGCAGACAGTGGTTTGATGGTCCTGCACCTAGTCAGTATTGTGTGCTGAGTGAAGCCTGAAGGAGTCGGCACCGGTGGAGCAGGTATGAAAACTAACAATGTTGAGTGTGCACTATTGTGCAAACTACTGCGTTAAGCAGTTCTCTTATTTTCTTATGCAATCCTTGTAGTAGCAACACTCTGAAGTGGTGAGTGTCATATTATTTCAGGTAAGTGAGTTCTCAAAGAGGTTTTATTCCATAACTGCTGTTCTCTTAAACACTATTTAGATGTTAGTAGAAAAGCAATTGAATTGACCCAGGATTGATTGATGGGCTAGGGGAGGTAGTCCTAGTGCTGGCTTTGCATAAGAGGGGTGTTGGACTGGTCTCCTTAGGTACTTGCAGCCTTAATAATCCTTGGTTCTACAAGTAGGGAGAGAAAGGACAAGACCCCCACAGAGGCCAGTTCTTAAATGAAACAATTTTTATTCATAGCTGAGCTTCTAAGCTCTCAAACAAACTACATCGTGTGAGAGTTGTGGCTCTTCAGTTCTCTTCCTTTAGGAAAGCATTCTTTTGAGGTGAAATAAGGATTTCACATTGAATTACTTTATGAAAACCTAATTTTAACGTTTTTTATGAGATGAAAGCACAATCCATGGCTCATCTGTATTTTAAAGGAAGTATTAAATTTAGTTTAATTAATTATTCTTATCTGATACTCTCCTACTTTAGTGCTAGAAAAACTAATTTTAAAAAATTACTCCTAGGGCCAGAGATTTATCTCAGTGGTTCCAGCGCCTGCCTCGCAAGCGCAAGGTCCCAAGTTCGATCCCGGTAACCACATGTAATGTTGGGTGTGGTGACTCACGCCCACCAGCAATCAATACCACAAACCACAGTGCCAGGCGTGGTGGCTCATGCCTGTAATCCCAGCACTTGGGAGGCAGAGACAGGAGAACTGCTGAGTTTGCAGCAGTTTGCCTGGGCTACATAGTGAGCTCAGGGCCAGCCTGAACTACAAAGGGAGACCCTGTCTCAAAAAAAAAAAATTTATTCCTAGAAGGCTGGAGATTTAGCTCAATGGTTCCAGCACCTGCCTAGCAAGCACAAGGTCCCTGGTTCGATCCCCAGTAACCACATACAACAATACCAGGTGTAGTGGTTCACGCCCACCAGCAATCAATACCACAAACCACAGTGCCAGGCATGGTGGCTCACACCTGTCATCCCAGCACTCTGGAGGCAGAGGCAGGAGGATTGCTGAATTTGAAGCTTGCCTGGGCCACATAGTGAGCTCAGGACTGGCCTGAACTACAAAGTAAGACCCTGTCTCAAAAAAAAAAAATTACTCCTGGAAATATGAAAATATGAGAATTTAACATTAAGAAATACACATTTTGATAAAATTTAAAACACTGGGCCGGAGGGTTAGCTCAGTGGTTCCGGCACCTGCCTCGCAAGCGCAAGGACCTGAGTTCCATCCCTGGTAACCACATATAATGCTGGACGTGGAGACACGCCCACCAACAATCAACACGGCTTACCACAATGCCGGACGTGGTGGCTCACGCCTGTAATCCCAGCACTCGGGAGGCAGAGACAGGAGGATTGCTGAGTTCGTGGCGGCTTGCCTGGGCACCATAGTGAGCTCAGGGCCAGCCTGAACTAAAAGTGAGACCCTGTCTCCAAAAAGCAAAAAAAAAAGAAAAAAAAAATTTAAAGCACCTTTTTGTTTTCAGTCTTTTTAGTGTCAAAATTACAGGTGTACATCACCACACCTAGCTTTTTTTTTTTTTTTTTGCCTTTGAAAATATCACATTTATTAGGGAAAAGTAAAGCTTGACAAAAATATATACAGTAGAAAACCAAAGTTTTCATCCTTTAAATATGTAGTGACTAAAGCATTTGGGGTTCCTTTTCTCTATGGAAATTGTAATTAATAGATATGTACAGATTTTTATTGAGAGTTCTGAGTAGTAAGTATCCCATAAAACCTACTTTTACTTTTAACTCTAGCTATGTTGTTTTCAAATTTAAAAACTAAGTGGTTTTGCCAGGCTTGGAGATGCATACCTATAACCTTAGCACTCTGGAGACTGAGACAGGAGGATCACCATGAGTTTGAAGCCAGCCTGAGCTATATAGTGAGTTTAAGGCCAGGCTGAGTTACATAGGGTTACCAGGACTCAAAATAGAAAAAGAAAACAAGTTTCTGGTCCACTGTGTGTGTGCTGGCACATTCCTGTCATCCCAGCACTCTGGGAGGCTGAAGCAAAAGGATCTCAAGGTCCAGCCCAGCCTGGGCAATTTAATGAATTAGTGAGACCCTGTCTGAAAATTTAAAAATTTTAAGAAGGGTTGGGGATGTAATAGATCAGTGTGAGGGGCATGGAGTCAGCTCCCCTAACACACCCACACCCACACACACAGACTTTCTGTCTACTGTGGACCAGCTATAGACAACAAAATTTGATTATTTAACCCTCCCTCCCATAAAGTACCAGACTCCAGTTTCTGATCACTTTTATACTTCTGTATACATCATGTAAACTTCTGTACTTACTTTGTCACAGTCTGGCTTGTTCTTCAGATCACACTTTCAGATTAGCAGTGCCCTCAAGCAGTTCTCAGATGTTGTAGTACCAGCATGCTTTTTTTGTTGTTTTTTGTTTTGATTTTTTAAGACAGAATATTGCTCTGTAATTTAGGCTGGCCTTGAACTCATGGTAACCCTCCTGCCTCAGCCTCTTAAGTGCTGGGATTACAGGTATGTGTCACCACAACCTTTTTACCTTTAAAATTTGATGACTTCATAAAGCTATTGTTTATAGTGCTTGTATGTTATACCTGCTATTTGTTTTAATTTAAACACTAAATATGATAAAAAAAAATTTTTTTTTCTTTTTTTGAGACAAGGTCTCGCTTTGTAGTTCAGGCTGGCCCTGAGCTCACTATGGTGCCCGGGCAAGCTGCCGCGAACTCAGCAATCCTGTCTCTGCCTCCCGAGTGCTGGGATTACAGGCGTGAGCCACCACATCCGGCACTGTGGTATGTGGTATTGATTGTTGGTGGGCGTGAGTCTCCACGCCCAGCATTCTATGTGGTTACCGGGGATAGAACTCAGGACCTTGCGCTTGCGAGGCAGGCGCCGGAACCACTGAGCTAACCCTCCGCCCAATATGATAAAATTTTAAAGCAGTAGGGCTGGAGATTTGGCTCAGTGGTTCCAGCACCTACCTCACAGTGCAAGGTGCCTGGTTCAATCCCTGGTAACCACATACAACAATACTGGGCGTGCTGGCCAACGCCCACTGGCAATCAGTACCTTATACCACAGATGCTGGGCTTGGTGGCTCAAGACTGTAATCCCAGCATTCGGGAGGCAGAGGCAGGAGGATTGCTGAGTTCAAGGTTTGCCTGGGCTACATAGTGAGCTCAGGGCCAGCCTGAACTACAAAGTGAGACCCTGTCTCAAAAAAAAAAAAAAAAAATTTTTAAAGCAGTTGATAATTTACTTAAAAATAATAATCTAGGGCTGGAGATTTAGCTCAGTGTTTCTAGCACCTGCCTCAGAAGCGCAAGGTCCTGAGTTCAATCCCTGGTAACCACATACAATGCTGGGCATGGAGACTCACGCCCACCAGCAATCAGTACCACATACCACAGTGCCGAGCATGGTGGTTCATGCCTGTAATCCCAGCACTCACGAGGCAGAGACAGGATTGCTGAGTTTGGGGCTTGCCTGGGATACATAGTGAGCTCAGGGCCAGCCTAAACTACAAAGTGAGACCTTGTCTCAAAAAAAAAAAAAAAATCTATTTGTTAAAGAAGCTGTCTTTCCTCCACTGAGGATATTTAGCTCCTTTGTCAAAGATGAGGTGGCCTCCTTAATAAATGGTGCTGGAAAAACTGGGCTTCAACCTGCCAAAGACTAAAGCTCTTTCATCATGTACTAAACTAAAATCAAAGTCGATTAGAGACCAAAATTTTAAAACAGAAACACTAAACTTGCTACAAAACAGGTTAAGTAGATCTCTTGGAGACATTGGGTTAGGGAAGGACTTTATGAACAAAACCTCTACAGCATGAGAACTAGTAGAAGCAATCAACAGCTGGGATCTCATTAAAAAGCTTCTGCCCAGCAGGTGAAATCACCAGCACAGTGAAAAGACAACCAACAATAAGGAAAAATAATTTTTACCAGCTGTTTCTCAGACAAAGGGCTACTATCTGTAATATATAAAGAGCCTAAAAAAAATCAATGCCCCCAAATTCAAAGACCCAATTCAAAAATGGGCATCTGAAATGAAAGACACTTTTCAGAGGAAGAAGTAAAAGCAGCTAAGAAGCATTTGAAGAAATGCTCGACATCTCTGGGCATTTGAGAGATGCAGATGTAGACAACACTGAGAGTTCATCTCATTCCACAAAGAATGGCTGCTATCACAAAATCAACCAAAAACAAATGCTGGCGAGGCTGCAGCGAGGAAGGAGCCCTTCTCTGCTGTTGGTGGGAATGTAGACTGGTGTAATCACTGGAGATCTGTGTGGAGATTCCTCAAAAAATTAGGATTAGAGGGCCAGAGGGTTAGCTCAGTGGTTCCGGCGCCTGCCTCGCAAGCGCAAGGTCCTGAGTTCAATCCCTGGTAACTACATATAATGCTGGGTGTGGAGACTCACACCCACCAACGATCAACACCGCATACCACAATGCCGGACATGGTGGCTCACGCCTGTCATCCCAGCACTCGGGAGGCAGAGACAGGAGGATTGCTCAGTTCGCGGTGGCTTGCCTGGGCACCATAGTGAGCTCAGGGCCAGCCTGAACTACAAAGCGAGACCCTGTCTCAAAAGCAAAAAAGAAAAAAAAAATTAGGATTAGAGGTCCCATTTGACCCTGCTATCCTCCTACTAGGTATATATGTGAAAGAATTAAAAGATTCATATCACAGAGACATATGTACACCCATGTTTATAGCAGCTTAGTTTGTGATAGACAAATCTTGGAAACAACCCAAATGCCCATCAGTTGGAGACTAGATAAAGAGCATGTGGTTTTTTATAAAATGGAGTATTACTCTTCCATAAAGAATGATAAATTTGAGTCACTTATTCTCAATTGGACATACCTTGAAGACATACTCAAAATAAATAGGTCACAAGTGTGTAAATACCCTATCTTCTCTGGTATGAGAAACTAAAGATGTAAATGACTTCTGAAATGTATGATAGATATGGTAAAATAGAAAATATTCAAAGAGAAAAGAGGGTAGGGGTAAGTAAAGAAGGGCAAGAAAAAAATTGATGGTAAAAAACAAGCACAGCTTATTTATGTGGGGGCAGGGGGATTGTAGAGTAGGTAGGAGAATGGGAAAAAATGAGAATTAAGTTGTGTTGTACTGGTACAAATTGTCAATGTCGAATGTGATCATGATGTGTATATAAAATTTACCAGTAAATCAATTTTAAAAATAATAATTGATTATATATTATCAATTAATATCTTTATGAAAAACTATTTTCCCCAAAAATTAATGATTTTACAGTTTGTAAGTCTCTTTAATGTCTGGCTTACATGAAGATTCTGGCTCTCAAATCTGCTTCTATATTCAGTCTGATGACTTCTTGTTTTGCTTGACATATATATAGATAACCTTAACCTCTAACAAATATGTCACAGGCAAAAAGAAAACAGTATTTTAATAACCTCAGATATTATGGATGTTTTTCTTCGATATTACAGCAATGAGTTATTACAGCAGAGAATCTGAAGTCCTACCTTTGAACTGTTGTACTTTTCTACATTAAAACTCACTGGTCCTATACAGTACTTTGAGTGATCTCTCACCATGTATATAGTTTTGTAACATCCTGCATTCTTTGGCCATTTAAAAACTCTTGGTTTACTTAGTCATGTAAAAGTAGCTGTTTCAAATGCTGATGAATTCTCTTGTAGACAGTCTTTTAAATTATGTTAATTAATACACCACTTATCTCATTAAAAAATTCTTTGATTACACTGCACCTTTGAGTTAGGAACTCCTTTGGTTCCTGAAGGCTAATTGTAACTAACTCAGTACAGTCAAGATCTGGATGTTTACCTAAGTACACACTATAGACAGCAAGAGGCAGATGAATCTTCCATGAAACTTGTTAACCCAAATTGTTCAAATGTCATGCCAAACATAACGTGAGGGTCCACTGTATTGGAAAGCTAGCTGGCCCACATAGTCAAAACAGTTTTTCCAGAATTTTACAAAATTTTTCTCTAAAGATTAGATTTTGTTACTGGCAACAAATAATGCTGTGTTCCTTGGAGTAAAGCAAATTTAAATAACTGTAGTTCTTCTTTCAGACATATTTTCTAGTAAAAATTATGTTCCATGAAAAAGTGGCCCTCTCACTGTGTCTTCTTAAATAGTCACCCTAGTGACCTCCTCAAAACAGCTATCATATTCTATGTGAACTAGGGTTTCATTCATTTTTTTCCTTTCACTTCACAGAGTATTAAAGGGACATGTATCCAAGGATCAAGATTTTGGAAAATTAGGGCCGGAGGGTTAGCTCAGTGGTTCTGGCGCCTGCCTTGCAAGCGCAAGGTCCTGAGTTTGATCCCCGGTAACCACATGCAATGCTGGGTGTGGTGACTCACGCCCACCAGCCATCAATACCACATACCACAGTGCCGGGCATGGTGGCTCACGCCTGTAATCCCAGCACTCGGGAGGCAGAGACAGGAGGATTGCTGAGTTCGAGGCTTGCCTGGGCTACATAGTGAGCTCAGAGCCAGCCTGAACTACAAAGCGAGACCCTGTCTCAAAAAAAAAAAAAAAAATGGAAAATTAGTACTTTTTACTACTTCACAGGATATTAAGTAAAACTTTTTTAAGTGTCATTTGACAGCAACAAGAGTGTACTTTGGTGCATTCGCTTTGTCTCCATTCATTCCAGGATACCAGCAGTCTCCTCTGCTGTTGCTGTTGCTACTGTTAAGTCCAAATGTCAACAAAGTAGTAAAGACCAGTAATTTTTTGATACTATTAGAAAGACAGTGCTGAGACCTCATAGGATCTCTGAGTATCCCATTCATAAAGCTAGAAGAGCAATTTGATCACCCTTTGTCTTTTAAAGGTTGGAGACAAAAAGGTCATATACTTTTCAAAAGAAACATTATTTATACCCTAGTTTGTAAAAAGATTGAGAGGAAGTAGAAATAAATTATGTAATCAGGTCAGGTGTGATGGTACATACTTGTAATCCCAGCACTCAGGGAGGCTGAGACAGAATTGCATGTTTGAAGTCAACCTGGGCAGTCTGATTTACTAGGATCATGTCTCAGAGTAAGGGTTGGGGATGTAGTTATGAGTTATTCAACAGTGCTAATAAATAAATAGTATAAGCAAAGCAATAAATCTAGCAGTTAGCGGAGTTTCTGCTTTTCTCTTAAAACTTGATGTACTGATTTTAATCATATGGAATGATTTTTTTTCCCCCTCAGTACTGGGTATGGAACCAGGGTCCTCTAACTGAGCAATATCTCCCTCCCTTTCTAAACTTTTCTTTTTTAAAATTTTGATACAGAGGCTTGCTAAATTGCCCATCTGCCTGCCTCACCTTCCTCAGTGCTAAGATTATAGGCATGTGCCACCACACCCAGCTATTTGGATTGTTTTTTACAGAGCTGTTAATTGTATAATTGGTAGTTATTAGAATATGTCTTTGGACAATTCAGAATATACAAATTTTAAAAGGAGTAAGAGAAAGGAACCTAGGCAGGAGGACCTCTTGCCTAAGGACAGTGTATGTGAATGCTTATGTTCTGGAATAATTAAGAATTTTTACTTGCAGGTGCCCGGGAATATCATGTCCAGTTTTTTAGCAACCAGCCAGAGAGGGCCTGGGTTCATGAGAAGCGGGTACGGGAGTATAAAGGTCATAAACAGTATGAAGAATTACTGGCTGAAGCAACCAAGCAAGCTAGCAATCACTCTGAAAAACAAAAGGTAAATACAAGATATTAATATTTTCGTTAAGTCCAGTTCACTAAGATAAATACCAAATGCTGTTCTTCATATTTGGAATCCAAAATATGTGCCAAGAAAGTAGAAGGGAGACTATTAGACAAGAGGAAGGGAAGAAGGAGAGAGGGTATAAGGGGGGGGTGCATTGATCAGAATATATATACACTGAAACTCTCCTAATTGGTGAGATAGAAGGCAAGGTAGAGGGGCAGTGGAGATGAAAAGGATTATATTAGGATGTGTGCACATGCAAATCTGCCAAAATGAACCCAACTTTTTAAAGTTTTTGTTTGTTTGTTTGGTTTTGTTTTTTTTTTTGTTTTAAGTTTTTTGAGGCAGGGTCTCACTTTGTCATTCAGGCTGGCCCTGAGCTCACTATGTACCCCAGGCAAACCTGGAACTCAGGAATCCTCCTGCCTCTGCCTCCCAAGTGCTGGGATTATAGGCATGAGCCACCATGGCTGGTACTGTGGTGTGTGGTACTGATTGCTGGTGAGCGTGAGTCACCACACCCAATATTGTTGTATGTGGTTACTGGGGATTGAACCAGGGACTTTACACTTGCTAGGCAGGTGCTAGAACCACTGGGCTAAATCTCCAGCCCATGAAACCAATTTTTTAAAAAAGAATGACAGAAATGCCGGACATGGTGGCTCACGCCTGTAATCCCAGCACTTGGGAGGCAGAGACAGGAGGATTGCTGAGTTCGTGGCGGCTTGCTTGGGTACATAGTAAGCTCAGGGCCAGCCTGAACTACAAAGCGAGACCCTGTCTCAAAAAGCAAAAAAAAAAAAGAATGACAGACTTCCTTAAAAGTTTAAGTACTTTTACCAGTCTAGTGTGTATGTATGTGTGTATGCATGACCACATGTATGTTTGCACACACATGGTTTGATGAGCACCAAACCTGTGCAAGGCATGTGCACTGAGATGTACCCAGTCCTCTAATGTGGTTTTTAAAGACTTAGTAATTCAGAATTTTTACTGCAAATCCAATTCAGACAGTTGTTACAATGATTTGTTATTTTAACTCCTTTAAGTTCATTTTAATCACTGTAAGTGATCAGTAGGTTTGTAAGTACAATAGGTTTACATGTTACATAAATAACAGTATTATTAAAAACTACCTACTTAATACAGTGTTGGATTCTTTTGTGAATTGAGTTAATGTGCATAAGTCTAAAATGTATTAGTAAATTTTGAATTATTTTTCCTTTTTCAGTGTTTTGTACTTCCTCCTTATTTAACAAAATTGTTTTATGAGAGTTATTTAAAAATATTCAGTGAGCATCTTCTGTAAGACAGATATTGTTTGGGCTGGATATTTAGCTCAGTGGTTTTAGCATCTGCCTAGCAAGTGCAAGGTCCTTGGTTTGATCCCCCAGTAACCACATACAACAATACCAGGCATGGTGACTCACACCCACCAGCAGTCAGTACCACATACCACAGTGCCAGGCATGTTACCTCATGCCTGTAATCCCAGCACTCAGGAGGCGGAGGCAGGAGGACTGCTGAGTTTGAGGCTTGCCGGCTACACAGTAGCCAGCCCGAACTACAAAGCGAGACCCTGTCTCAAAAAAAAAAGATACTATTTGAAGAGTTTTATGTATGTATTGACTCATTTAATCTTCATAACAACACCTACAAGGTAGACAGTATTCTTTTTCTTCAGACAAAGGGCACAGAAAGCTTAAATAACAGACAAGTGATGGAACTGGGAAATATGGTTGGTACAGTGGTAGACATTTTAGAGTGTTGGTTTTTTTGTTTTTGAGACAAGGTCTTGCTTTGTAGTTCAGGCTGGTCCTGAGCTCACTGTGGAGCCCAGGCAAGCCTTGAACTCAGCAATCCTCCTGCCTCTGCCTCCTGAGTGCTGGGATTACAGGTGTGAGCCACCACGCCCGGCGACATTTTAGAATGTTGACATGTCCTCTTGACAAGCTGGTTGAGATCTTAAACTCAACTAATTATAATGTGGGTCACTTGTGATTCATAAATGTGCCACTTTTACCTTTAAAAGTTACATTTATCACAGAGAACTGATTGGTTTTATGAGATTTAAAATTTATAGACTCGCCGGGCATGGTGGCTCACGCCTGTAATCCTAGCACTCGGGAGGCAGAGACAGGAGGATTGCTGAGTTCGAGGCTTGCCTGGGCTACATAGTGAGCTCAGAGCCAGCCTGAACTACAAAGCGAGACCCTGTCTCAAAAAAAAAAATTTATAGACTTATACGTTAATATTTGACATACACTCTAGCATCTTGTAGTTTCATTAAATGACTTCAGTCTGACTAATTCCTAGTTGCTTCAGTCTCTCATAACAATCCTAATTACTACTGTAGGCCCCTCACACAATTTTATACAAAGTCCTCTTACCTCTTGCCAATCCAAAGTCTTCCAGGCAACCCTGGATCTCAGAGACCTGTGGAAGCTGGTTTTGAGTCCTGGTTTTTTTGTGGGTTTTTTTTTCTGATTTTGGTTTTGTTTATTTTATTTATTTTTTTTCTGTTGCACTTTCCTGCTGTCCTTGGTTTTGTCAGCTTTTATTTTTTTTCTCACTCTCCTTCCTTCTGCTCCTTTTTATCTCTATTTGCGTTATGGTACAGACTAGCAGCACATCTTTCTTGGTCTCTTGCTGGTTTACTGTGCAATCTCCATAGCACTTCTTGAGTCAACCCCACACTCTAGCTGTGGAGGAAAAGCTGGAGCTTTGAGTTAGCACTTTTAATGTTCCTGTTCAGTTGACCATTGAAAGTAGTCATTTGTATAATCTTCCTTCTCTTTTCCCTAATTATCACTAGAATTTTGTGACTATGATGTGGGGATAACTCCCTCTTTGGGAACTTGCCCAGCGAGTGGTGAACAGAGGAAGGATGTTTGAGAGAATAGGTCTTCAGGACATCTAATAAAGTAATACTAATTTAAAACAGAATTACAGAGTTAAGCTATTCCACTTGTTTGACAGAAGAGCCCAAATATTTATATGTACCTAAAAAGATAACAGAAGCCAATGGGAAATGTATTTTGGTTTCGTTTTTCCTGTTAAAGTGTGTCACAGTAATGCCTATGCCTTTTTTCAAGATTCGGAAACCCCGACCTCAGCGAGAACGTGCCCAGTGGGATATTGGCATTGCCCATGCAGAAAAAGCATTGAAAATGACTCGAGAAGAAAGAATAGAACAGTATACTTTCATCTATATTGATAAACAGCCTGAAGAGGCTTTATCCCAAACAAAAAAGAATGCTGCCTCCAAGACTGAAGTTAAAAAACCTCGAAGACCAAGATCTGTGTTGAATACTCAGCCAGAACAGACCAATGCAGGCGAGGTGGCCTCCTCACAGTCAAGTACTGACCTTCGGAGACACAGTCAGAGACGGCACACAAGTGTGGAGGAGGAAGAGCCACCCCCTGTTAAAATCGCCTGGAAAACAGCAGCAGCAAGGAAATCCTTACCAGCTTCCATTACAATGCACAAAGGGAGCCTGGATTTGCAGAAGTGTAACATGTCCCCAGTTGTAAAAATTGAACAAGTATTCGCTCTTCAGAATGCAACAGGAGATGGGAAATTCATAGATCAGTTTGTTTATTCAACGAAGGTACCTCCTTTTTAATGGTTTTGCTTTGTTTTGTTTTTAGAGGGGGTTAGTCAACCTTGTCATTTAAAAAAACAACACAAGGATATAATTTAAATATGCTTTGTATCTTCCACACTTGAAATATAGTCATGTTTACCCTGGGGCAAAAAAGACATAGGCAAAACATCTATGTTTTCTTTTTTTTCATTTTCTTTTGTAATATTCCCATCTGTAGTAGATTAATCTTGAGCTATGCAGCCAAAATTGAGCTTAGCTCCTGAAAGTCATGGAAAAAAACTGGGCAGTTTGCCTCTTTGTAGTTTGTATAGTTTTTCTTTGTTGCAGTGTGTCCCTCTAACTAAAATCATTTTTCCAGTTGTCTGAATTAACCATGATTACAAAAAGTCCTGTCCTAATTCTGCTTATTGACCAGCTTGGGTGCAGCGGCAGTTTTATTAGACTCCTGTTCCTAGGATATCTAACTGTGTTTTATTGAAATCTCAGTACTCTTTGTGCTGTGACACTGAATTGTGGTGACAGCTTGGGTGATGAGTTAGGAACAGTCACTACAAACTGAAAGCCTTGGTCTCCTTGCCCGGGACCTCCACTGAAGGCAGTCACCATTCAGCCTGAAGACATCAGCACCTTTCCATAACATAGGTTATATCTGTAAACCTCCTCACTGCTCTCCAAGCCTACACAGCTTGGGGTTTCTGATTGAAACTTAATGATATTTTATGCATGTTTGCTTTAAAAATTAATTCTGTGTTCATTTATTCCTAACATAGTCATCTGCACATTAAAATAATTAAATGTAGGGTTCCCTCATCAGTAATATATTCTCTTAGACACATTCAGAGTCTTCTTTGTGTCCTGGTAGAGCTTATGTTTGGTCTCCCCTTTCATTCTCTTGGTAGCAAATGAGTCTCTGAATCTTTTCAAAATGCAGAGTTGTATTCTTGGAGTTTTATCTACTTCTGGATGCACAAATCCAAGTCTGTCCCCTCACCACTAAGAATGTTATTTAAAGGAAATTTGAGATAAAACTGACTTTTTAAAAAATACAGGGGCTGGGGATTTAGCTCAAGTGGTACCGCACCAACCTTGGATGCACAGGGCCTGGGTTCAATCCCTGGCACTGCAAAAAAAATAAATAAATACACACACTGTTCTGGCGCATGCCTCACAAGTGCAAGGTCCTGAGTTTGATCCCCGGTAACCACATACAATGCTGGACGTGGTGACTCACGCCCACCAGCAATCAATACCACATGCCACAGTGCTGGGCGTGGTGGCTTGTGCCTGTCATCCCAGCACTTGGAGGCAGAGACAGGAAGATTGCTGAGTTCCAGGCTTGCTAGGGTTCCATAGTGAGCTCAGAGCCAGGCTGAACTACAAAGCAAGGTCCTGTCTCAAAAAAAAAAAATGCCTATGTGAGGGCCAGAGATTTAAGCTCAGTGGTTCAAGCACCTGTCTGTCAGGCTCAAGGTCCTGAATTTGATCCCTAGTAACCACATACAACAATAGTGGACATGGTGACTCACGCCTACCAGCAATTAGTACCACATTCCGTAGTGCCGGGTGTAGTGGCTCATGTTTCTAATCCTAGCACTCAGGAGGCAGAGGCAGGAGGATTACTGAGTTCGAGGTTTGCCTGGGCTACATAGTGAGCTCAGGGCCAGCCTGAACTACAAAGCTTCACCCTGTCTCAAAAAAGAAAAAAGAAAAATGCCTATGTGAGACATTTGTTAATTTTACCTATCCTTGTCTGCTCCAGGTTACTTACTGGTCACATTTCGGTCACCACAAATGACATGTTTCTTTGGCTACAGATATTCTTTAGAGATGTTAACTTTTCTGTTTTGTGATGGGGCACTTTTATAAGTGCCTAGAGTTATCTGTTATATGTATAAAAGAAACTTTAGAACAGAAAGTATTTTGTTTTTGATGGAATATTGGGTGATACAAGCTCATTTCTTAGGAATATCTGTCACCTGAACTTAGACAAATGGTTTTTTTCACATATTCTCATTGTACATTTCGAATACATGCTGATTACAGTAAAATTGTTGTAATAAAACCAGGGATTTAATACAGTGGTTCCAGGGTCTGCCTCGAAAGTACAAGGTGCTGAGTTCAATTCCCAGTAACCATATACCACAATGCCAGGTGTGGTGGCTCACAGCTATAATTCCCTCACTCAGAAGGCAGAGCAGAAGGATTGCTGTGAGTTTGAGGTTTGCCTGGGCTATATAGTAGGTTTAGGGCCAGCCTGAACTACAAAGCGAGACCCTGTCTCAATAAAAAAAAAAAATCATTGTGATAATAGCTAACATAAACAAACTATAATCAAAGAACTAGAAATTCAAGCAAATTATAATCATGTTAAGTTAGCTTCGTAAGTCCATGATGCCTTTTGCTTGGTAATTACCTTTTTTTTTTTTAATTTTGCTTTATTTTCAAGGGAATTGGTAACAAAACGGAAATAAGTGTCAGGGGGCAAGACAGGCTTATAATTTCCTCACCAAACCAGAGAAATGAAAAGCCAACACAGAATATATCATCTCCTGAAGCAACATCTGGTCCTACAGGTGGGTGTGAATGAGGAGTACATGGATTCATGTTGAGAGATGATCATTCTGTTCTGTTGTGTTACTAAGACACTTTATTATTAAAAGTAAATTACAGGGTCTAGTATGGTGGTGCACTTTTATAGTCTTAGATACTCAGAAGGCTGAGGCAGAGAGAGCACTTGAGCTCAGGAGTTCAAGACCTCATCTAAAAAGCAAAAACAGAAGAAAATAAAAAATTGAATTATAAAAGCAATTATTTCAATAGAAATAACTAATTAGGGGTTAGACAATTTTGTAGTAAAAATTATTTTTCCTTCAGGAATTTAAAAACGGATAGTTCTATATGAATATAGCTATACAATCTAAATATACCAGAGTACAGTAATTGCACCATTTGATTATCTCTATTTGGATGAGAACAACAGCTTTACTTTTCTAGCAGTATTAACGTGTTCTTACTGTTTCCTCTATTGGAAGCAAATTGGCAGATATCAGAGCTCTTTTATTGTAGAGGTCCAGGGATGTAGCTCAGTGGTTCCATACCTGCCTGGGAAGTGCAAGGTCCCAAGTCGATCCCTGTTGCGGAGTGAGGGGAGCCAAACCAACTGTCCTATTGTAGATGTTCTGTCGTTAATGGACACCATGAATTAAAAGTCGTGTTACATTATTCTTGCCTAAAGGAAAGCAGCCTATATTCAGTAAGGTTTGCCTTTAGATTGTTTAAAGTATTTTTTAAGAGGCTATCAGGATCTTTGGGTTTTAACTAAATGGTGAGTTTGGTTTATGTAGCAGTATTATATCAGTAGTATTTCTGTAATACTGTTTCACATAGCCATCAAGAAAAGAGTTAAGTTGGGCCGGAGGGTTAGCTCAGTGGTTCCGGCACCTGCTGCCTCACAAGCGCAAGGTCCTGAGTTCAATCCCGGTAACCACATACAATGCTGGGCGTGGAGACTCATGCCCACCAACAATCAATACCACGTACCACAGTGCCGGGCGTGGTGGCTCACACCTGTCATCCCAGCACTCGGGAGGCAGAGACAGGAGGATTGCTGAGTTCGAGGCTTGCCTGGGCTCCATAGTGAGCTCAGGGCCAGCCTGAACTACAAAGCGAGACTCTGTCTCAAAAAAAAAGAAGAAAAGAGTTAAGTATTGATTAGCATGATCATTTGAAATCTTAGTTTACGAGATTGGTTTCATTTTGATCTTTTTGTTTTAAATCTGAAGTGACCAAGTAGTAGAGGAAGACAATAGACTGCTTTCTCTCTGACTGTACTTTTGACTACTCAACACACTTCTAAGTGGGTGACCCAGATGAGTGGTTTTTCACCACCCTGACCAATTCTCCAAAACCAAGGAAAGCACTTAGCTTACGTGTGCCAGTTTTTCAGAGCTGTTACAGAGGAGACACATGAGGACCCAGCTGCAGAGTCCCATGCCCTCTTCAGGTTCACCCTTCTCCCAGGACTTCCACGTGTTCACCAAACTAGAAATTCTCTGAACCCCATCGCTAAGGGCTTCATGTGCGCTGCATCATATACGTATGATTGGTTATTAGCTCACTCTGCAGCCTGTCTCCTTCCTTGGAGGTTGAAGTGGGGCTGAGAGTTTATCGTGATTTGGTCTTTCTGCTGACCAGCCACTACATAGGAGTCCATCAAGTCCACCATTTCCTGTGTCATTGAGAAATAGAACATGGTCAGGAACTGGCATCTCAGACCAAATGTTACAACAGGATGTATCTTGCAACCTTATCACATGTGGAATTACGAGAGTTTTAGGATCTGTGTGCCAGGACCCAGGATCAGAGACCAAATATATACTACTTACATCATAGTATCAAATAATTTTTGGGAAGAATCAAAGTTATAAGACCTGAAGTAGTAATCTTGAGTCAATAGCTAGGTAAACCTGTGTTGAGTGGCATGAAAAGGTGTTTTACAGGGTAAATTTAAATAAAACTAATTCTTATAAAATCTAAATAAAAGCAATCACTGTTTAGAAAAAGATAGGTTCTCTTTCTAAAAAATAGAGAGCGGCAAGACAGAAGTGGTGGAGTGCAGAGGACATGGACACATATTGGATGGTTATATCAAACAGTATGCCTTTACTCAATATTGTTAGGAAAGGAAGGAGAACTAAAGAAAGGAAGGAGTAACAAGATCCAGAACCAGGCTTGTAACTTGTATCATTTCAAAACACTGTTTAATAAGATAGTAGCAGGCACGATGGCACACACCTGTAATCCCAGGACTCAGATGGCTAAAGCAGGAGGAGCGTTGCAAATTTGAGGCCAACCTGGTCCAGGTAGTGAATTCAAAGCCAAGACTACATAGTAAGACCTGTCTCAAAGAAAAACTAAAATGAAGCAAAATAACAATAAATGCAGTGATACCTCAGTTCACATATTTAATTCTTTCCACAATTCTCATTGCAAAACAAGTTGGACAAGAACTGAAATCATGACGAGAATCATCAAAATAATTAAGTTCATGAACTGAGCTACAATTATATAAAAAATAAAAATTGTAGGACCGGAGATTTAGCTCAGTAGTTCCAGTGCCTGCCTAGCAAATACAAGGTCTTAAGTTCAGTCCCCAGTAACCACATATAACAGTACTGGGCATGGTGACTCACACCCACCAGCAATCAGTACCACATACCATAGTGCTGGGACCACGCCTGTCATCCCAGCACTCGGGAGGCAGAGACAGGAGGATTGCTGAGTTCCAGGCTTGCTTGGGCTGCATAGTGAGCTCAGGACCAGCCTGAACTACAATGGAAACCACCATCTCAAAAAAAAAAAAAAAACCCTTTGAGCTTCAATTTTTCATAGGTATAGCATAACATCAGTTCTGTTGCTTCTCTTTATTCCCCTGTTGTTGATTTGTCTGAATGCCAGTGGGATACCTACTTAGGAGGATCTTTAGACATCTGTAGTTCATAACTAGGGAGAAAGTAAATTCTTCATATGTTAGACTGATGCTGAATGTACTTTTATTTTTAGTGGACCTTGTTTTTGTCTCTTACCCTCAGTTACTGAACATTTTCATTTAATCTTCTCATTGTAAGATTCAAATTCTGCTATAAACTCTTAATTAAGTGGAAGGTTATACTTTATATCTGGAAAAAGACTGTTAGTGGCTTTGGCAAGTACATATAGTTTTGGTTGTAAATTATTACTGGAACCTTATTTTAGGGATCGGTGCTCTAAAGCTTTTCTGTCAGTGTTAGTTGGCTACTAGTTGTGATTGATGAGCATATTTTCTTTTTAAATGACCATTTTGCTTTTTTGTGTGTAAAAATTGAGTCTGAGTAGTTGAAAGGTTAGGAAGGAAACTTGTTTTTTTTTTAATTCATTCGCATTATTATCTCAAATGATACTGTTGAGAATTCCTGAGCCTTAGGAAGCCTCAGAGATACATAAGAAGTGTGACACTGCTACCTATCTGTGGTTTGAAATTTTTATATTTACATTCACGGTAAATTTCTTACCTATTTTCTGAATGCAGACACACTCACCTGGAGTCTCTTAGAAGATAAGCACTACAGTACCTTTTAGTGGATAGCTTTCAGGATGATTTTAGGAAACCTTGTTGCCTCATCCCTTTAAGATAGCAGATCCCATCTTATCTGCGCTTCATGGTTCAAATACATTGTCATCACTGAAACAAGTAAAGCTTTTTATTTGCTTTGAAGTAATTCTATTTACATTTTTTTCTGTCCTGGTGGTTCTTGACTGTTGATGATTATACTAAATTGGTCTCTGGGATCCTTGGCATGGTCTAGGATGGCCAGGTAGTTAGTGAGTCAGTAAACAGCAGTGAAAGGAGAGGAAAAAAGGAGCCAACACCTTTTTGACTTTTCTGCTAGAAATTGATTAATCAAAAAGGACTATTAGCAAAATGCCCACTCTTCACCAAAAACACACTATTGTAGTGGGATCCTTCTTTGCTTTGTCTTTGAAGTAAGTTGAAGGAAGCCATTTTCATGTAACCCAGAGCAATAAAATCAGAAAACACAAAGATTATCAGAAAGGCTGTATTGAAATAGCTTCCATCTAACTTTATAGATTGGTTTGTTTTGTTTTGTTTTGTTTTGTTTTGTTTTGTTTTGAGATGGGGATCTTGCTCTGTAGTCTAGGCCAGCCTTGGGCTAACTGTATAGCCCAGGCTCGTCTTGGATTCATTGTGATTCTCCTGTCTCCACATCCTGAGTACTGGGACTGCAGGTACATGGCATCACACCCAGCCATAAGAGACATTAATACCTTTCTCCTCTGGCCTGTGGAAGGGATTCTTGCTTGGGGGCCCACTCCAGGTGATCCAAGCATTGAAAACATGGCAACCAGCCTGACTGCAGAGCCAAATCAAACCTTCGTGTTGTTTGAGGTTGTGGTCTTCAATCTAAGTTTTATGCTTTCCAAAATAATGAAGTCCATGTGAGTTTTCTTCTGTTTATTTTTAAGGGATGTACTGTTTTTTTTTGTTTTGTTTTGTTTTGTTTAAAGAATTGTAGTTTCACTGGAGATTTAGCTCAGCTGCACTGTGCCCACCTGGCAAATAAGAGGTCCTGGGTTCAATCCCCAGTGTCCCCCACACCTGTAAATCTTAGTTTCTTGTTTTACCATTTAACCTGGAAAGCCTTGATAATTTGGTTTCTGTTTCTAAAGCATAACCAAAGTCCCTTGCTAGTCAAATTGATAATTGTGCCATTGCAGTTTGTCTAGCTTTGAATAGTAATGAGAGTAGCAAAACTTCTTTAAGCCTCAAGTACAGCTAACCCTTTTACCCATAGAATTAATTAAACTCATTTTTTCAGAATTTTGGACCAATAATACCTACATAAACAGGGTAATCAAGTCCGTTTAAACATCTCTTAATTCTTTTCATCCCTCACGTATATCTACCTAAACATGTTTACATGCCTTTACAAACTGAACTGTCTCTGCTGTTTCAGTTTGACTTTACAATTTAAAAAATTCAAACTGCTTTTATTTGTATAACCAGTGTTTTTTGTGGATTCCAGTTTCAGTAGCCTTTACAATTTGATCTATTAAGTAATTTTTTGTGCTCCCAAATATGTGAAAGCTTTTTAATGGCTTATAATTAAAATTCCAAAGGTAATGGATGAGAAAGGGAAAAAGAGATTCTGGCCAAATTTTAACTACATGACTATAAGCCTTCCCTAAATGAGTGTTTATGTGTTTAAATCATCTCTTAGGCTCAGTAGAAAAGAAGCAACAGAGAAGATCAATTAGGACTCGTTCTGAATCAGAGAAGTCTGCGGAAGCTGTGCCAAAGAAGAAGATCAAAAAGGAGCAGGTTGGCTTCCTACATGTAGAGAGTTAAAGCACTGTATTTGTACATGTTGTGGCTTATCTCAGTATCTTAAAAGAAAGTGAAACCTTCCCCACCTTGGGTTTCCTTTCTGGACTGTCTTACGCTTCTGTCCTGGGTTCCAGTGCCCAAGCCTCACACAGCCATCCCCAGGATTCTGCTTCAGGCATTTCCACAGAGAGCAGACAGGCTTCAGGGCACGGGAAGCCAGTGGTTTGAGACTCCTATAACCCTCACCTTTATTTTCAGATTTCTGTTATGAGTAAAACGATTTAATGTCTTAATGATTTGGGGCATCATTGAGTTCCCTTTTTTAAAAATTTTGATTTTTGTTTTAACCTGCTGGTATGTATTTTTATTTTTTAAAACAGATCAAATTAATTTAACTTATATTTAAGAAGCAGATAGTTATAGATGATCTGGTTTTTCTGTTGATATCAGATTTTTTGGAATGTTATTTTCCCAGTGAAATGGCACTCACCTGGTGTAGGTTGTCAGATAAACAGTATTTAAGTGAAAAAGAAGGAGAGGTACATTTTAGCTGAATGTGTTCAACTGGTATAATCAGTGTAGCAAGTATATGGTAAATTAGCCTTTCAGAGATGTTTTTAGAAACAATTCTCCTTTAAACTCACAATTCAAACTTTCTTAATTTTTTTTTAAATGAATACCCATTTATTCAGCCTGGACACCTGATATTAAACATATTCTGAGTAGAATTAGTTTCAGTAAGTTTTCTATTTTAAAAATCATTGATTACTGAAGAATGTGGACTTTTCTATTAAAATACTGCCTTCATAATTTTCAACTTCTAAATTTAAAATCTGTCTTTGTGGGTGCTCTGTGGTATCAAAGCATGTAAAACAATTTTTCCAGAATATTCAGCTAAACACGAAATAATATACTAATGTCATTTATTTAGCATATTAATTTTCATACTTAGAAAATTATATTCCAAAAAATCTTAAAAAATAAGCTCTTACAAATCTACAGTATTCGTTACTAAAATAAAATTGTGATTTTTGCCACCTGGTTCCCAAATTCAGTCTGTGACCAGTTTAAAATTAATAAGCAGAATGAATACAAAAAAATGGGACACATTGTTAATGCCACTGTGTTACAGTTAGTAGTAGAATAATACCAGTGATTGTTAGAAGACTTTATATTTGTATGACTAATTGTATCTTATAAAAAGCATTTATGTTGTATGTTTTTTTACCTGTTGTACAAAAATAAAAAATTTTTTAAAAAGCTTAGAACAATCCTTAAATATTTATAAAATGTGTTTCAACATGCATATCTCACCACATCTTAAACATGAAATTCAACTCATAGCTTAAACAGGAACTCCTCCAAAAAGCATCCTTTCTCTAATTCTAATGGTTCAGTCCTCAAATTACCACGTGTTTTCCATATACATTGGCAGAATAACTTCTGATCTCGCTCTCCTAATGTAGGATCAAGACACTGTTCATAAGACACTCAAGAAAGTGCTTTTGCAATATCACAAACTTATTTTCTTAAGTTTGTACTAGCAGCAAAAGTATTGAGTTTCCAGCTGTATGGAGCCCTGTAGCACTCTCTACAGAGAGGGTCCTGATTCCCAGCAACTTAGCTGTGAGTGCAGGCGCGGAAGGGTCTTAAAGTGGCGTGAGTTACATTAACCTGAGTATCATAGTAAGTAAAAATTTATCCTAACGTCTTTGGGGCGGGAGGGGTTTATAGCAACATCGGGGCTGGTTGCAGAAACAACCCCTCTCTGCCTTCCAGACACTGAGAAAACTATTCTTTTTTTTCATATACCAAGGGAATGGTGGGAAAAGTCTGCTAGAGAGCATGTGGCTTTGTGTTGTCACTTGGTATTCAGCACAGGCAGCTAGGATTTAAACCCTCTCTGGCCTTGAGACAGAGAACTTGACCCAGAAAATGGGACAGAGTTCAGATTTTAGATACATTGATCACTCATCACTACTTAGATTAATGAAAGTGTTTTTTCCCTGTTAATTAAAAGTGAAAAACAAAAACAAAAAACCTTGCTAATGCTGTGTTTTTCTGTCCAAACAGGTTGAAACAGTCCCTCAGGCTACAGTGAAGACTGGATTACAGAAAGGTGAGTTAATATTATAATGTTGCTTTGCATTTCCTTGATTAAACCAGCTTTCAACAATCACTTATTTGTACTTCATGTATTTTTGTCTGTCTCTGTAAATCATTGTTGTTGCTCTTCAGTGTGAAATTGCAGTATTCCCTAGTGTTTGTGTGTGCGTGCGTGTGACTTTTAGACCTGACCTTACTATGTACCTTCATGTGGAAAGTCTTATTTGTTTTGGTAAATTGGAGAACACCACGTAGACTTGATACTGTTTCCAGCTTTTCTCCATAAAATTCTGGGGTTTCACTGACTTATATACTAGGGATGTGACGAATCCACTTTTTTTGGTATTCGACTGAATACCGAATAGTAGCTATTTATGTTTGTCAAACATGGACTATGACAAATCAGAAAAGACAACCCAATTGAAAAAAATTTTGCCACATTTATTTTTGCAGTGCTGTAAGACTTTTTGTAAATTAAAATGATCCATAGCATATTTATGGCCACTATTAGATGACTTTATGTGAATCTATTTGAGATATGCACAAAGTTTAAGAAACCTTAAACTTATATCGGTATTTTCTGTGTGCAATTTGACTACCGTACAAACTCCATAGCATGATTCATGCGTTTTTGGTGAGCTCAAAACTGTATTTAATACCTAGTTTACTCTGGGCAAATTGCATTATTTAAAAAATAAATAAATAAAATAAAACACCAGCCTCTCTGCATTCTCGGGGAGAAGTCTGCAGCGATGGTCTCCGTGGAGATCCTCAGCAGAACTGAACAGCCTCTCGGAGGGAACACTGCTTGGCGGAGCTCCAAGAAAAGACATCGCGATCGCTGCGAGATTAGGAGGCCTGATTGCGTTGTGTTTCCACCATTCCACAGGGTCGGCGGACCGGGGAGTGCAGGGCTCTGTCAGATTCAGTGACAGCTCCGTCTCCGCAGCGATTGAGGAAACTGTGGACTGAGATTCCTGTACAATTTCATCCTTGAAACTCCAGACTTGTAGTCTCCATGCAAGATTTCTTTGTCGGCGGCTCGATAAACAGTTTCTTTGTTTTCGATTTCGATTTTGCCAATCATCATTATTGGCATTCTCCTGCCTGGTTTCTTCAAGACTCAGAACAATTGCTTTAACATTCAAATGATTTTTTTCTTTTTCTTTTTTTCTTTTCTTTTTTTTTCTTTTTTCTTTTTTTAGTCTGAGCTGGATGGGTACAGCTTAAATCATGAGTCCAGCCTAAAAACCACCGTTTAACTTACACTGATCAATTCCAACATGGACTATTTTTGGGGTTTTTTTGGTTTTTGTTTTTAAATAAAGCATCATTAATGCACATCTGCAGGGTTTTGCCAAACAGCCCAAACTGTATACATTTGCGATCATTAAAAGCTCTTATTTTTTTTAATATTAGTGCCGTTATCATGGAGAACAGCATGACAGCTGTCTTCAGCAGTCTGTCGTTTTTCTATCATTTTCAGAAACTCATCAAAAATGGCGGTACCTGTGTTTCCCTTCGAAAGCCTCTCAGTACAGCACTCCTGTTCCTCTGTTAAAACTCCTTGTTAATCCAGTGATCTTTTAGGCCAAGGAATTACTTTGTGGTGGTGTTCTGGGTCCATACACCCGCAATGAAGGAGATAGATTTGTGTACTTGTGTTTTTAAATCAGCGTTAACACGGGCAGGCACCCTCCTTCCTAGCTGTCAGGAAGCACTCAGTGACAAACTTGTAGATGGGATGTGATGACAAGGTTCCCGGAATCCGAGCAGTCTCCCGAGGGCCACGTCCTCCACCACAGAAGTGGCTGTGTACCAAGTGCTGCTCCCCTCGGCCTGCTGCGGATCTTCGTGGCCTCAGGAGACTTGTTTCTCTGTGGTCTCTTCCGGACTGCACACTTCACCATAGCTTGCTGGGCTGATCTAGATGTCTGTCTGTTGTATGGAAATTTTGGGGGAAAAATCCAAAACACAAACTGTGGGTGGAAATATTAACCGTCTCCTTGGTTCCTTGGTGTTCACCGTGCCTGATCTGCACATTTCATCGTGGCTGTTTCTGTATAGCCTATACCGCATTAGCCCAAGAGATTGTTGCTTTGTAACTTTTTGCACTATTGTTTTGGCTGGATTTGTATTACACACAGTTTTAAAAAAAAAATTCCACACTATTCTCTGCCTTTTTTATTTTTCTTTTTTTCATTTTACTCCTTCCCGCATAAGTTCCACCTAGAGGCCTCTCATCCAGCTCTTCGTGACTTGGCTGCATTGAACGCTGTCCATTCACAACCCTCAGCAGTGTGCCCGCTAATGGCGTCACACATGTTGATGTGCTGCAGCACTTGTTAATGGTCACAATAAATGCCACTTCACCAAGGAAGTCTCAGACGAACAATTATGAACATCCAAAATTTATTTGGGGGGCAATAATCAACTGAATTACAAAATTCGGGGGAAAATGGCACTATCCGTGTACGAATCGAATACAAATCAAAGATTTGTCACATCCCTAATAAAAACAAGATGGAGATGTTTCTGCGACCATATTTGTAAGCTACACTGTGTTGGGTTTTATGTCTTCCCCCTCCAAATTGAATGGTTCTTTGAATTGCTCCAAATCAATCATCTTGCAGTCTTGATAGAATTGATTTTTAGGTTGGAACTTGGGCTCTACTGACTGAAAAATAGCATTAGGGCAGGTGAAATGAATTAAATGTTTTAATAGAGCGGCTGTAAATTAAATCACTCACTACCAGGAATGTCAGAAGGTCAGAAGTTTATGAAGTTTTGACTTATGGCCTCAGTGTTACAAAGAGAGCTGTGCTGTTTTTCCACACTGCAGTTGAGTTTGGGAAAAAATATTCTCTCACCAAAAAAAATTAAACTTTAAGTACTATTTTAGGATTAATTTCAGTGTGTTGTATTAAGGTGCCAGCGAGATTTCAGATTCCTGTAAGCCTCTAAAGAAAAGGAGTCGCGCCTCAACGGATGTAGAAATGACTAGTTCAGCCTACAGAGACACATCTGACTCCGACTCCAGAGGACTGAGTGACCTGCAGGTATGTATGTCTGAGTGTCCGGGTGAATTCCATCTGCTACTTTGCCATCCATAGTACCATGATGCTTCTGCCTAACTTGGGGAATTTAAAAAGTATTCTTGGTGGGGGGGGGAGAATCATTGGTTATTTTGTAACTTATAAGTGTTTTGTTTTGTTTGAGGCGGGGTCTTGCTCTGTAGTTCAGGCTGGCCTTGAACTCACTAGCCTCGAACTCATGACAATCTTCCTGTCTCAGCCTCCTAAGGTTTGAAATTACAGGCAGGCGTCATCATGCCTGGCACTTACATTTTGCTGGTCCTTTAACATAGCACAAGCAATTTGTTTACAATTTCTTGCAAAATGGTAGATATACAGGTTTCACGGATTTTAAAAAGAAAAAAGGGGGAAAAGGTTGCATTAAGATCTGTTTGAGCAAATCTTACCAGAATTTTCATTGCCTCTAACTTCTGTGGAATTTTGTTTCATTTGTCTTAAAATGTGCACTGTTTTTCATATAGGTAGGCTTTGGCAAACAAGTAGACAGCCCATCAGCTGCTGCAGACGCAGACGTCTCTGATGCACAGTCCGTGGATTCAAGCTTGTCCAGAAGAGGCGTTGGAACAAGTAGGAAGGACACTGTGTGTCAGGTAGGCAGGTGACACCCCCTCTGACCGTAGTGGGTGTGATCGCATTCTGCCAGTGTGCAGTTACATCTTGTGGAAGAGAGCAGTGCTTTTCTAACCTGTGCTGTTACTCTAAAGCTGCAGATCTAGAAGCTTTTCCCAACTCATTTCCCTAGGTTGGGATTCTTATTCAAATGTAAGTGCCTGTAGTCATTGTGATATTAATAGGGAATAAATAGTAGATAACCTGTTTAAAAGAATATTTTTCTACACTTGATCTTAGCCAAAAGGCCGAGAAGTGATAAAAGAATATTTTTCTTACATTTGAATTGTTAATTTTTTAAATGTGTTCTTAACTCTTTTTGGAAAATTACTACTTTGTTCTATGAGAAAAAAGGTTAAAGTATACAGATTCCAGAAAGGGAATCATAAAAGCTCAAGTACAACATACATACATTTATTTTTGTAGTACTGGGGTTAAATCTGAGCCTTCATTCATGCTAGGCAAGCACTGTGCTGAAGTATGAATTTGTACACTTTATGTCATAAGGGTACAGGAATAGTGGTCATAGCTATCTAGTTCATTACCTTCCAAAGTGAAGGCCAAGGACCAGCAGCAGTATCAGCATCTCTAGACCTGCTGAATCCAAGTCAGAGGAGGTCTGAGACAGGAACCCAATGGTGTGTATCTTCAGAAGCCCTCTGGGTGACTCTGATGTCTGCGAACATGTCTGAACTACTACTTTATACCGTGTTACAGATCTGCGAAAGCTCTGGTGACTCTCTGGTCCCTTGTGAGGGAGAGTGCTGCAAACACTTCCACCTGGAGTGCCTGGGGTTGACATCAGTCCCTGATGGAAGGTTCACGTGCACAGAATGTAAAACCGGTAAGTTTGTGGGCAAAGACGGATAGCGTGTACAGTGGCAGTGTCTCCCACAGCACTAACTCCTGTGTCCCCTTTGTCATACTCTCTCCCTCCCCTCCATGAGTGTAACAAGTTAAGGTGCCATTATATCAGTAGATGATAGTACACAGTGTCAGAAAGGTTTGAGAATTTTTGTGTTCAAGAGCTTGATTTAAAATCCTTTGACTAATATAATAGATAGATTAAGTTTCAAATAAAACCATAACCATGGTGTTTAAATTTTTTAGTGGAAAGCTGGAGCTATTGAAAAAAATTTTTAACTTAGGATTCACTGTTTCTTATCCCACTATACATACTACCACCTATCAGAAAGAAATGTACTGGTTTAAATTTCTTCTGTATAACTAGGAGGGTTAAAGTCATAGACCACAGGAAGGTAGTGCAAAGCAACATGGCAAATGAAAACCAATTGGAGCTACCATAGTCGTGCTTCTAGGAGCCATGTTTGTGATTTTTTTGTTTTTTGGGTTTTTAAATTTTTATCTTTATTGGACATTATATATACACATTGTGACCACACTCAATATAGGGAATTTGTACCAGTGTACGACACAATTTAATTCTCATTTTTTTCCCATTCCCCTAATCACCCCACAACCCTCTACCCCTAAATGCATAAGCTTTGTTTCCTTTTTTTTATTACCATCACATGAGGGGTAAAGAAAAAAATGTTTGTGGTTTTGTTGTCTTTATTGTTGTTGGGTTGTCTTAGCTATAAGAGCCAGTTGTATTTCAAGTACATATTATATGCTGACCCTACATATTACTGTTATTTTTTTTTTTTTTGAGACAGGGACTCGCTTTGTAGTTCAGGCTGGCCCTGAGCTCACTGTGTAGCCCAGGCAAGCCTCGAACTCAGCAATCCTCCTGTCTCTGCCTCCCGAGTGCTGGGATTACAGACATGAGCCGCCACGCCCGGCACTGTGGTATATGGTGTTGATTGCTGGTGGGCGTGAGTCACCACGCCCACCATTGTATGTGTTTACCGGGAATCAAGCTCAAGACCTTGGGTTTGCAAGGCAGGCACTGGAACCTCTCTGAGCTAAATCTCCGGCCCTAATGTTTTTTTTTTTTTTTTTACTCCTTTTTCCTCTTACTTGGATTCTCACAATCTCTTTTATCTTTTTTCATTTGAATGTATACCCCCTAAAATCCTTAGACAAAAAGTTGAGGGTTTCCTTTTTTGTGTTTGTTTGGTTTGGGTTATGTTTTTATTGAACACATACTAAATGCCAGAAGCTTATGATATTCAGCACTTTATCCTGCTATCTCATCAATCCTGGTAACATTATGAAAGACATTATTATTATGTTGTTGGGCCAGGGATGTAGTTCAGTGATCCTGTGCCTGCCTGGCAAGTTCAAGGTCCTGAATTCAATCCCTGTAGCAAAAAAAAAAAAAATTATATTGTAGAGAAAAGAAAATGAATATTAGGGAGTTTCTTACTTTGCCTAAAGTTACATAGGTCTCATATAATGAAGCTTTTATTTTAATCCAGTTGGCTTGATTCCAGAGATCTTGCATTTTTTTTCATTGTCTTTCTGCCTTGGTACATAGGCTAGACATTGCATATCATATATCTTTTTTTTTTTTTTTGAGACAGGGTCTCGCTTTGTAGTTCAGGCTGGCCCTGAGCTCACTATGTAGCCCAGGCAAGCCTGGAACTCAGCAATCCTCCTGTCTCTGCCTCCCAAGTGCTGGGATTACAGGCATGGGCCACCATGCCCGGCACTGTGGTATGTGGTATTGATTTTTGGTTGACGTGAGTCACCACACCCAGCATTGTATGTGGTTACCGGGTATCGAACTCAGGACCTTGAGCTTGTGAGGCAGGCGCCGGAGCCACTGAGCTAAATCTCTGCTGCCCCCCCATATCATATATCTTAACACACAATTTAAACTTTAGAAGCTGATTAGAACATGCAACATACTTTTAAATATTTAATCTATCACATATAGGTATAGTTTGCCACCTAGCAGTTTGAGGGTCAAATTACCTCCACATGTTTTATTTGACCTTCAGAATGTGTTTTCATTTTAAACATGGTTTGTGACTTTACTCTTGGTTCCCTACAGTCTCTGCACTGCCCTTTTCTATAACCCTGTTACTTCTATAACCTTTTTTTTTTTTTTTTTGAGACAGGGTCTCGCTTTGTAGTTCAGGCTGGCCCTGAACTCACTATGTAGCCCAGGCAAGCCTCGAACTCAGCAATCTTCATGTCTCTGCCTCCCGAGTGCTGGGATGACAGGTGTGAGCCACCACGCCCGGCACTGTGGTGTGTGGTACTGATTGCTGGTTGATGTCGGTGGGCGCATTGTATGTGGTTACCAGGATCGAACTCAGGACCTTGCGCTTGCAAGGCAGGCGCCAAACCACTGAGCTAAATCTCCGGTCCTCCTATATAACCTTCTTGATATAGTCACTTCTATAACCTTCTTGATTGTGCTAAGTGTTTTAGGTATGCAGTCCTCTTGCCTCAGCCTGCTAGGTGCTAGAATTATAGGTATGTGCCACTATGCCTCGCTTCAGTTTCACTTGTTTGAGTACTAATTACTTCTTAGACCACCACCTTCTATTTAAGACAAATTTGATTTCTGGAAAGGAGGCATTTTTATTTACTTTTTAAAATAAAATGTATAGTAGAGACTACAAATATTTCTGTACAGGTCATTTTACCTAGTACTTAATGAAAACCAATTCTTAGTAAGTGAAGATACTGGAAACATTATGTTAGAGCTCTAAAGAGATCTAAAGGGGTTTGATTTTCAGCTCTATAATGATTGCACTAGTAGTAACAATTTTTATTTATATTAGACTTGTTTTTTAATCTTTTTTTTTTTCTCTCTCTCTCTCTCTCGGTACCGGGAATTGAACTCAGACCTCACACTTGGCCAAGCAGGCACTGTGCCATTGAGCTATATCCCTGGCCTTTTTTTTTTTTTAAGACAGGGTCTCACTTTGTAGTTCAGGCCGCCCCTGAGCTCACTATGTAGCTCAGGCAAGCCTTGAACTCAGCAATCCTCCTGTTTGTGCCTCCTGAGTGCTGGGATTACAGGCGTGAACCATCCCTGGCCCTTTCTTTTGATCTCATATGAAAGTCTTTTTCTTTTTTATATATATAGAACAGTTTATATTAGACAAAGCTTAAAGTCAAACTCCTTCCTTTAAAACACAATTTAAATTTTTTTCTTTTTTTTTTTTTTAATTTTTGAGGCAGAGTCTTGCTTTGTGGTTCAGGCTGGCCCTGAAATCATTATGTCTCCCAGGCTAACCTTGAACTCACAGCAATCCTTCTGCCTCTGCCTTCTGAGTACTGCGATTATAGGCCTACACCACCACGCCCAGATAAAAAACATTTTATATTTCTCAAAATTATCCTT
>PVIC010010841.1:0-42650 GCA_004025085.1 Thryonomys swinderianus
AAAATATTCATAAAGATGTTTACAGTATATTCCCAATAGTTACCCATTTTTAATTATTTACTTATTTATTTTTATTTTTTTGAGACAGGGTTTTGCTTTGTAGTTCAGGCTGGCCCTGAGCTCACTATGTAACCCAGGCAAGCCTTGAACTCAGCAATCTTCCTGCCTCTGCCTCCCCAGTGCTGGGATTACAGGCTTGAGCCACCAAGTCTGGCATCTGTGGTATGAGGTACTGATTGCCAGTGGGCGTATCATGCCCAGTATTGTTGTATGTGGTTACCAGGGATTGAACCAGGGACCTTGTGCTTGCTAGGCAGGCGCTGGAACCACTGAGTTAAATCTCAGGCCCATAGTTACCCATTTTATACATTCAAATAATATTTTCTTCCAGTAAGAATTTTTATGTTTTTTGTTTGTCTGTTTGTTTTGAGACAGGGTCTCACTTTGTAGTTCAGGCTGGCCCTGAGCTCACTATGTAGCCCAGGCAAGCCTTGAATTTAGCAATCCTCCTGCCTCTGACTCCCAAATGCTGGGATTACAAGTTTGAGCCCCCATGCGTTTGCAGTATTTGGTACTGATTGTTGGTGGCCGTGAATCACCCTGCCCAGTATTGTTGTATGTGGTCACCAGGATTGAACCAGGGACTTTGTGCTTGCTAGGCAGGCACTGGAACCACTGAGCTAAATCTCTGGCCAAAATGTTTATGTTTTAATGAAAAAGAATCATTTGTTTTTTTGCCTCTGATTCTAGCTGGTATAATTTTTTAAAAGAATTACAAGTCTGAAGATGACAGATTTCTTGGATGATCTACATTCAGCTGTAGAGCAAAGAAAATGCACATGACTGCTTTTATTTATCATTTTTTGGCTGTGCAAAGGTCAAAATATTCAGAGTTATATGGAATATTTTTTCTGGCCTGATAATCATCTTTCCTCTTATGTCATGTAATTGTCTACTCATGATATTTTATAACCCAGTCAGTCTGATACAAGGCCCTACATACTATTAATCACCCCAGTTGTTTGATTGCCTTTTTGTATTTTGTGTGTCCCTCACTTTCAAAGAACGTGAATCATGAGTCTTAAGACTAGCATTTTAAAACCTAAGAAAAGCAAAGGCTCATAAACTGAATGCATTGAATTCAAGTAAAAATTATTTTGTCAATCAGTCTTTTATAAAAATGTTCCTAAAAAACAAAAACAAAAAACAAAAAGCAAAACACTAAGGCAGACCATGAGATTTAATCCAGTGACACCCTGCATGGCTCACAAGCACAAAGTCCTGAGCTCAATCCCCCATACTGGGAAAAAAAAAATTAAAATACATAATTAATTAATAAAAACTTTCTAATATAACTGTGTTATATGTTATATATATACATATATATATATATATCATTGGAATAACAGCAAAGCATAATATTTCAAAATTTAACAAATGAGGAAAATATTTAATATTTTTCCCAGAAATGCATAGAAGAGATATACCAAACTTTCACATATCATCTTCTTTCACCCATCAGTTTGCCTAATTAAAAAAATCCTCCTGGAGCAAGGGATTTAGCTCCAGTGGTACTGCACCGCACCTACCTTGGACGCACAAGGCAAGGCAGTGGCACCACTGAGCTATGTTCTGGCCCTAAAACCAGGAATTTTTTTTTTTTTTTTTTTTTTTGCTTTTTGAGACAGGGTCTCACTTTGTAGTTCAGGCTGGCCCTGAGCTCACTATGGTGCCCAGGCAAGCCGCCGCGAACTCAGCAATCCTCCTGTCTCTGCCTCCCGAGTGCTGGGATTACAGGCATGAGCCACCACGCCCAGCATTATATGTGGTTGCCAGGGATTGAACTCAGGTCCTTGCAATTGCAAGGCAGGCACCGGAACCACTGAGCTAACCCTCCGGCCCAAAACCAGGAATTTTGACTGGCTAAGAAACAATTTTTCTGTTTGGAGTCCATGTTTTCTGATTTCCACAATTTGTCCTTTCTCAATATAATCTTTCATTTTGACATCAAACATTCATTCAGATTCAGTTTTTACAGGACAACAGACAATGCATATGGAAGTGGCTTGGCCATCTGATCGTGTGCCTCAGTTTGGAGCTCTGTATTGGATATAGTTTCTGCTATATTTTCAAGTATGACTTTTTGGACCTCAAATTTCTATGCTGGCTATTTGAGAAAATGTGTTATAGTTTAATACCTGATCATCTCTCTTCAATGTTTTTCACCATCCATCTTCAGAAGTACTAAGGACTTATCTTTAAGCAGAAGTGTCCTGAAATTTCACAGTAATGAGCCTTGGTATATTACTTTTTTATCTATTGTACTACACACTGGTAAAACTCACTATGGAAATTTTTGTGCTTTAATTTTAGATAGTGTACTGGAATTATTTTGGTCAGAATTCATTGTCTTCCTCTAAAGTTTATTCTTGGTAGTTTTATTATTGAGCTTTAAGTTTCCTGAAGTCTTCTATTTTTTTTCTTTCTTATTCTATCATTCTGAGACTATGATTTCTTTCTAACGTTTTCCTTCACTTTGTGATCTTTTGAAGTTTTCATTTCTGCAATTGCATTTACATTTTAAAAAGAAAGATTTGTTCTCTGAATGGGATATTCAAAGGTTTATCATCATGTCATGAATGCGGAACTTAGCTGAGCTACTTGATGGCATTAGTCTTAATTTTAAATGCCTCTTTTGGTTTCAGAATTGCTTTCTTTTTTAATCTTGTCCACCACCTCGTTTCTTCTTTAGTTTCATCTCTGTCTTTCTCATGAGGATTTGATCTTTTATGATATATTAATTCTTTAAAAATAAGATGCCTAATAACTGACTGGAGATGTTCACCATTTTTATGTACACTGGATTCTATGCTTCAGTATAGAATGTAGAGACTGTCAGTTTGGATAGGATTTTTTGCCTTTTTTGTTTTTGACTACTCAGTTCACCATTCTATCTCCTGCCTGTTATTAAGAGGAGTGAGATTGTAAAACATACAGATGAACAAGAAGATACAGTGGTATTATGATCTTTGTCGGATAGGAATGATTTGGAATTTTGAAAACAGTTAAAAGATCATTTACAGAATTGTGGGCAGTAGTAAGGGAATCATCGGACCGTTGCTAGCAAGATGCACTGGAAACACCAGCAAAGTTATCCTCCTGTCTCTGAAAAGACGACAGAACTAACTGCTGTTGCTGCAACAAAGAGGGAGCAAGAGTCTAGGGAAAGGCGCTGTCCAGCAGCAGCTCTCACGGCCATGATCCTCACACCCAAGCAGAAAGCAAATGAAAGCCAGGAAAGAAGTATAATAATTTCACCTTTCATATTCTGATCTTCACCAAATCTAAATGTAACTAGAATCCAAAAAGCAAAAAGCCAGAGTGATCATGAGCTTGGAATCGTGTCTCTATGCCACAGAGCAGAGAATCAGTCTCAGGGGAACAAACACAAAGACCAGTGTAATGTGATTTTCAAAAGTGCACGTGAGCAGAAGTTATTGTATTTTTTCACGTACTAAAAGGCCCAGTTATCCTGAGCCTCCTACACTGATGAGCTTTGTTTTAAGATAGGACACAAAAAGTAGAGTACAGCAGTAAATAGTAATCGGAGCAGATCACCTTCTCTGGGAAACTATTAAAGGAAATACTTTTCTAGTACTTTATTAACATATTATATTTTAATGTGCTAATTAACCACTAAAAATCTTTTTTGATGATTCTATCTCAGCTTATCTACATAGGATGCCTGAGATTCTATGTCTATTTCTAGCTTCCAGAAGATGTCAGGGTTCTGTGTAGAGGACTAAAGTTTGAATAACAACTTTTTTTAGTACTGGGGATCAAACTTAGGACCTTGTGTTTGGAAGGCAGGTGTGGAGCTGCTGAGTTAAATCCCGGCACTGAATAACAACTTTTAATAGAACTAAATAGACAGAGTGACAAACACCTGTCTGTTTTATTACTTTCCAATTGCTTAGCCCTGGAGGTGGGAAGCAAAGACAAAATAAATAAGCAATAAATGACAGAAAGCTAATAAGTCTTACAAATAGGTGAGTTTCCTTGTGAAGAATATAAACAGATACTTTTAATAGTGCCCATTTTTGAAAAATATGAATTTCTGTGAAGTACATAGGTGTATTTTTAATGATATCAATCTCAAATTCTTCACTTTTCCATATTATGCATTTGATAAACTCATGATACATGCATTGACTTTGAATGCAACACAGGTAAAGTAAAAACCAGTTAATAAGTCAACAACTTGTAAGACTTTTAGCAGTGAAATTTGAAAGATGCATTTTATAACTAAGAATGAGTACAATATAAAGGTGAGAAGAAATGTCAGTCTTAGCATACATTTGTCTTATTAACATTGTTTACATTTAGTAATTTCATTGCTCTTCTGAAAATAAATACAGGTCAGGGCAATGAAGTCATTGATGCTGTGTATACATAACAAGAATATTGCTTTCCCTAAAGAGTTCTTGACAGTGATAGGAATGTGACTGTAATTATCCTTATGGTTCAAGCTCTAATGAGCTTTCATTTGTTCTCTAAACTCCAAATCTATTCTGAGAACAATTCACTTATCAAACTTGTCACTGGAAAATGAATACTCTATTCGTCATGGCTTTAGGAAAATTAAGAAAATATTCCATTAAATGCAAAGTTAAAATATCTAGCCAATAGTAAAAATACTTAGAGTTTTTTTTTTTTTTAATTATGTGTGTTCACCCATGGCTGGGGGAAACCTTTCAAATGTGAATGTGGCTGGAAGCAGAGGACAAACAAAATGGGTCAGGCATAGCACAACTAATGCGTGGAGTCTCAGGAGGTCCAGAGAGTGGACAGCACGTACCAGCGAGTGGAGTGGCATCAGAGAGGCTGAGGAACACGGGCAGCAAGAGGAAGAGACACGAGACAGAGGGCAGTGAAAGAAGCACAGTTGGGAAACAAAAATAACCACTTCTTAAGGATTTTTGAGAAAGGACCTCACCATGTAGTCCAGGCTGATCTTGACTTCGCAGCGATCCTCCTGCCTCAGTCTTCTGAGTGCTGGGGTCCCAGGCAAACGCCACCATAGTAGGCAGTAAAACTGGCTTCTGATGCTGTGCACCACGGTAGAGTGACTGTGCTTAACAACGATTAATTGTACACTTCAAATTAGCTAGTGAGAGGCATTTCAGTGCTCCAGCACAAAGAAATAAATATTTGAAATGTTGGATAGACCTAATCCTTACCTGAATATTACACATCGCAAAATGCATTGCAATTATTTATTGAAATATCAATCTATATGCTACAAATATGTTCGATTACATGTCAATTAAAAATTTTAAATTGCATCATTATAATACCAATTGAGGCTCAGATGCAACTTGCATAACCATTCTTCATTCTAGGATTTTTCACCCACCAAAGAAAAGAATAAAATGAAAGAAAAACCACTTACTATACAGGCTACTTTAGAATTTATTTATTTTTTATTTATTTAGAGATAGCGTCTTGCTTTGTAGTTCAGGATGGCTCTGAGCTCTCTATGTAGCCCAGGCAAACTCACAGCAATCCTCCTGCCTCTGCCTCCTGAGTGCTGGGATGACAGGCATGAGCCACCAAGGCCGGCATTTGTGGTATGTGGTACTGATTACCAGTGGGCATGAGTCACCATGACCAGTAGTGTATGTGGGTACCAGGGATCGAACCAGGGACTTTGCGCTTGCCAGGCAGGCGCCAGAACCACTGAGCTAAACCTCCAGCCCTAGAATTTATTTTTATACATATCCAGATCAGTCCCAAAAGATCTCATGTGTGTGATTTTTTTAAATGTAGGAAATGATCTATGATATCCATGTGGAAAAATAACAAAGCATTACTCTCTTCATATCATTCCATATAATCTGTACTTGAGTAAATCTGTAGGCTTTTTGCTTATTGGGACTCATCTGTCTTCTAGGACTGTGAGCTTGTAAAATACTGGCAGAAAAAACATACATACATCCGAGGTGTAGTATCTCTGGCTATTTTTATTGCTATCTTGCCTGAACTCAACTTAGGTAAAGGAGTAAATGAGTCAGAAACTGTGTTTCTCTTGGGAGGCCCAGTGACGGTGCTCACCATTCAGTTCCCTCCCTAATCACAGAGCGCACTTCCTGCCGTGCAGAGATGGAAAGCACGTGTCCACCAATAAGATTTTTTTTCTCCCAACACTCTCTATAGACTATTGCTATGATCTCGGACTTTTATTTCTTAAAATCTACTCCCTTTTTTATAAACCTCAAAATTTTGCCATAATTTATGATGAGAAGAGGTGAGATAACCCTCCCAGTGACTGTAGTTCACGGTACTCAAGCATTAGCTGAATTCAGCATGCTGCCCAGTGGATCTCTGCCTCACAATGGATCTCTGTTTCTATCTTCAGTTTACCTGGGTCTTTCCCATGAACATCATCAATAGATAATCAGAATAATAATTTATATATGTCTTCCTCAGACCTTAGAGTAAAAGAAATATAAAAATTAAAATTAAACCACATAGTAATGCATGTCTTCCAGAGTAAGTCTTCATTGCTACAGAAACCTGAGGTGCTTAAGAACACAGCCACACCAGGGGAGGCAGCGCAAGGCTTCCCTCTCAGTACACCAGAGGCTTAGGTGGGATTGCTGAGTTCAAGACCAGCCTGCTCCAAGTACTGAGACCCTTTCTCAAAAAAGGAATACAATCACAGTAAATTTTCTGGAAAACCAGGTACCTTCAGATGAGAGATTTAGTTCAGTATCACTGTGCTACCCTTGTAAGCCCAAGGTTCAATCTCTGGTCCCCTCCACTGTACCCCCCCCAAAAAAAAACAGGTACTTTGACCTTCAGCAGGGTCTACAGGTCACGTTGGTTTCTCATCAGAGTTCCTAGTTCCATCTTCAACATTTTGAACCTTAGTCCATATGAGTAAAGTTAAGAGAATTGAGAGAAACTAAGATTCTTCTCTAAAACTCATGTCTGCTTTCTATAAATCTCTAAAGTGGTGCCTCAGTTTTTTAGTTAAAAATAAAACATTAGCCTACTTAAAAAAAGACATTTAAAAATGACTGCTTCAGAATCCAACATGTTCTCCTTAATCATCCTTTCCCTCACCCACATATCCAACTTACAATTTTTACTCATTTAGTTTTTCATCGGTATATTTTTATCTCCCAAGAATATGCACAAGTACAAAATGTAGGTGTAAATTAATATTGGCATATTTCAGAACATCCACTATAGTATAATCACTATCGATGTGTAAGAATGTACAGAAGACATTCTTTCGTATGTTACTGGTAATTATTTTACAGCGTCTGAGATCTTTGATATGTGTCATCTCTTAAAATCATTCTGTTGATCACCTTTTCCTTTGGAAAAGTTTTTAAACTTCTTTTTCTAGTCAGTATTTTCAAGAGAAACAGATTTAATGTAGGACACAGAAAAGTACAAGATTGGCTGACAACCTCCACCCACAGAGTCAAACGTAGAAGAGCGCAAGAGATCTAGGTGCTAATAGATCCAAAGAATCCAGGTGAAGACCTGGAGCCCACAGCCAAGTCCCGCAGGAGTCCAAGTCTGGGCCGAGCCCGTCCGGGAGCAGAAGGCTGAAGGGTCTGCGCTGCAGATCCCGAGCGCAGGTGTGGGAGCTACGCAGCCCGGGGTGGAAAGCCTGGATTCCAGTTCTGGAAGAGGAAGAACCTGCGCTGAAAGTCAGGAAGCAAGACCCAGGTGAAACAAAAGACCAGGACCCCTCCGAAGAGAACAGCTGAAGCCTCTCCAAGGAAAATGAGCCTCAGTCAGCATAAATCTCTCCACTTCCTTTCTTCTTTGTATTGTCCTTAGGAGCCTCCGTGAGTGAGTCTCCCGTGCCAGAACCCTGCTGATCAATGTGGCTGGGCTTTCACACTCACCCACTCACGATGACAATCAGTACCCACCACAGGTGTGAGTTGTCACTCATAAGGAGAGTAAGGAGATTTCTTTGGTCCAGGATTTGTTCCAGTATTGGAGGGTGATTAATATTCCAGCTGCCTAGAAAGGGGGATGGTGAGGGCTACAGAAAGAAAATACAGACTTGTGCAATTTCAGAGTATATGAGGAGGAGCCAGGAAATCAGTGCCCCAAAGAGGACAAAGGCAAAGACTCTTCAAGGTAGTCATCACTTATTGGGGGGACTACTGTGTAACTTAGGGGGCAGTGGCCATCTTGTGTTGATGACGATCTTATGCTGATGAGGATTTTAGTTCATGAGGATCTTATGTTGATGAAGGAGGGAAGGAGAAAATTCTTACAATTGTACTTAGCCCATGATAGCCAGCTCATGAAAAACTTGTCCTTCAGATGAAACCTCTCTCTCTCTAAATACTTCTCAGCTCCCAAAGAACCACTGATGACTGAGGTACACTCGCCCTTTATTATCACAGTATCATGGGACCATTGAGGCTTCAACTTGTGACCAGAAGTAAAATAGAGTTAGGTTTCCACACGTCATAGCCAGCTGAAGGGCAAAGTGACCTTGGGTTTTAGACAGCTATATTTGTACTTTGATTATGAAATGATTTTTCTCTACAAATTTATTAGATTAGCTCACAACATTCCAAGACAGAGCAGAGGTCTATTATAATTTGGGCAAGCACTAGAAATCCTTACCAACACTGAACTGCCAGAACTATAATGAAGTATTTAGTTGCCAAATAAAGAGGTTTAAATTCACTAAATGACCCCCACACAGGTCCTGGGCCCCAAGGCCTACCTTAGACTGATATTGGGCAAGGAAAGTGGAGAATACATCTGATCTGATACATCTGATCACATCATTAGGATGTAAACCAGAGATTATAGCTTGTATAAGTTTTCAGGTTTCCTGAAAATTAAGCTTGGAAGACAAATACAGAGTAAATTTTACTTTTATTCAAGTATCACAGTAAGTGTGTGGTGATAATAGCTGGCATAAGTCCAAGGAAAGCAGAGTGAGCCAATAAATACAGCTGTGATGTACATTCATTGGGAATTTACTGGAGAAAAAATATTTTCAACAAATGGTGCAAAAACAATTTTCCTATGCAAAATAAGAATATTAACTATATCTGTAATTTTTTTGAGACAGGGTCACGTTCAAATATAAAAGGTAAACCTTAGTTCCAGAGAATATACAATGAAAACAATCCACGTGACCTTTACTTTAACAAGGTATTTATTCATTTATTTATTTATTTGTTGTTTTTGAGACAGGATCTTGGCTTTGTAGTTCAAGCTAGCCCTGAACTCACTAGGTAGCCAAGCCTAGCCTCAAACTCAGCAGTCCTCCTGCCTTTGGCTCCTGAGTGGTGGGATTACAAACTTGAGCCACCACACCTGACAATGTGATCAATGGTACCAGGGATCAAACTTGGGACCTTGTGCTTTCCAGACAGACACAGGAACCAGTGAGCTAAATCCCTGGCCCACAAGGTATTTTTAGATAAGGTATTAAATCCAAATTTTAAAGAAAAAAGATAAGAAATCATGCTTCCCTGTAATGTGGCCTGGTCTGGTTACTGTGCCGTCTCCGTCATCCGACAGCCTCAGGAGGGTGAGCGGGGATGCAGAATTAGAACACCCAGACTCTGCGCAGATGGGGAGCTTCTCTTTATTTTTGGATGTTACAAGCATTCACATAGGGTGCCTTGGGATGTGATTGGATGAGAGGGTGGGCGCAGTGCTCACAGTGGGGTGTGATTAGGCGCAAAGGCAGAAGCAGCATTTAGCAATGTATGATCGGTGTGCATTACCTGTGTCTGTGTGTAGCTATGGTTTCTTAAAGGGGCCTGGCCTCTTTTCATCTGCCGAGAGAGAGACAGAGAGAGAGAGAGAGAGAGAATAAGTGGAAGTACCTGGAAAAGGGTTTGGCCACACTTCCCAAGTTAGACACTTGCACTGTACAAAACATAATAAGGAATGGTGCTAAAATGATTGAAAATTGAATGTATATAATTCCAAGTAAAGCTAAACTTCAGGATAAAATAATAACAATAGACAAATTATCTACCTATGGAGACATGGTAGTAAGCAAGGTATATGGATAACATATGAATACATTATTATACAGATTGTACCATTATCACTGCACAGTTAGCTATTGAAATATCTAATATTTCTTAAAATTGGAAAATAAGGGCTGGAGATTCAGCTCCATGGTTCCGGTGCCTGCCTAGCAAGTGCAAGATCCCTAGTTCAATCCCCAGTAACCACATACAATAATACTGGGCATGGTGACTGATTGTCCACCAGCAATCAGTACCATACACCACAGTGCTGGGTGTGGTGGTTCATGCCTGTAATCCCAGCACTCAGGAGGCAGAGGCAGGAGGACTAGTTTGAGGCTTGCCTGGGCTACCAAAAAAAAAACCCTGGAAAATAAAAATAGAAAATGGAGAATAGAAAATTATTGCACAGATGAGGAATAAAGAAACTTACTAATGTGATTTCATTAGCATTATAGCATCATATGTGAGTTTTGGGGGGAGACAAGCATTCAGCCCATGACATCTGTTTTAATCCTGAAAATATAGTTTAATTTACATTTCTATAAAATGTAAAAGATTTAGCAAATATCCAATGAGTCTTGAAAAGATGCATTCACTCTTAAAAGGCACTTGTAAAGACTGCCTTGTTTCTTAAACATTTAAATAAAATCTGATTTTAAAATGCATTAATATGGAAATAGAATTCATTAAGAGGAGGATGTTTGATAATGAGTAATTTGAGGATTCTGTCTCTCATTGGCCAGGTTACAAAGCTCATTTAGTCTGAATGATAAAGAGATCATCTAGGGATTCCATTCTTCCCATATGAAATAAGCTCTGCTAACCAGAGAATAATTTAAAATATTTAATTAACCTTTAGTTAACAGAATGTAGAAATATTTTCATTAAGCACTTACTTTAATTTCTGCCCCATGCAAATATAACAGTTTTAAATAACGTGATCATAAATTACAAAATAACAATGTGTAAAGTGATCTTGATTCTTTATAGCGTTATTAAAAAATTAGGGTTATGAGAAATTGGAAGTGGAATATTTAGTGTTAGGATATGATTTTGGGGAGCAGAACTTACCACATGGGGAAGTTGTTGTATTACATTTACTTCGTTTTTAAAATTAACTTGTGGGACCAAAGCTCACTAAGATCTTTTTGAGTTCTAAAACTTGGAAATTCTGTGCTGCTCTTTTGGTACCTCAGTAAATTTCACTGAGTGAATATTGAAAGCCTCTAATTAAGAAACATAATTAAGATCAAATTAGGCATTTTCCTTCTAAATCCCCCATGGCTTATTCTACATGATAATAGTAAAACTCTTTTAAGGATATTGACTTCTTTGCTGGCAACATTATCTTTACAGGAGGCTTTTTAATATGTAAAAACAGACCAACCTCCCCTTCACTCTTCTAAAATTTGTTTGGCTTTAACTTAAGGTATTTTTCAGCCCAAAGGAGCCAGATAATTCAGAAGGATAGTGTAAGGACCTGTGTGGAGAGGGTAAAAGGGGTATGCCTGTGTGCCAACTTTGATATCACCCTATATTTCACTAATTCTGATATGATAAAAATATAGATAGAAAGGAAACAAGGGGGAAAAATTACAATTTTAAAAATGAAAACTGAAATGCCGGATGTGGTGGCTCACGCCTGTAATCCCACCACTCGGGAGGCAGTGACAAGAGGATTGCTGAGTTCGCGGCGGCTTGCCTGGGCACCATAGTGAGCTCAGGGCCAGCCTACACTACAAAGTGAGACCCTGTCTCAAAAGCAAAAAAAAGAAAAAAACAAAAAAAGCAAAGAAAACTGAGCTTCAGGACATTAGCCCGGTTTAAATATTGTTTCTTTTCTCTGAGAAAATAACAAACCTGGGTAATTCCCTTTCACCCACAAATGCTCAAGCCTGTTCTTTTTTTACTTACAAAATGACTTCTTTCACCTGTGAACAGACTACTGCTTTTCCCTTTGGAAATACATTTTTTCCTAGAAATGGACCATTATCTTTCTGTACTATCATTCTATATATTTATGTGCATGGACTCTTTTTTTCCAAGACAGAAAGGGAACTTCCTACAGATTGACAAATTCCACATATTTCAACCACTGAAAACAAATACATATTCCTGATTCCAAACTGTAGGTTTCCTCTTTCTCTTGAAGTCCTGAGGCAGGAGGTGAGGGCCTGGCTGGGAAAGTAGCCTGATCTGCTAATTACAAAGCCCCAGGACACCAGTAGCTCCCAAGCTCTACAGGTAATTTCGCAAGATAACTGGAGCAGGTTTTTGATAGGATGGTTTAGACCTGATCTCAGAGCAAGAGTGGGAGATCCAAAATCCATAGTTGCCATTAAACTATTTGTCACTGTGTCCTCTCTTCCAGGACCTGTTCTTTTCTCTATCTGAAGAAAGAAAAATCCTCACTACCTTTTGTGCTTATTTTGACTAATTCTTTGCTCAGGACAGGAAAAACAAAAAACAAAACAAAACAAAAAACTAGACACTACCTCTAGAAGACTCCAGCACGCCATATACCTGTAATAGGAACTCTGATTTTTCGAGTGTATAGTCTCAATTTCTGCCTAAGAAATCTTTTTGTCTCTTACACATCCGAAAAATTCTGTTTCTGTGATGAAAGTCAGGGACCATGAAACTTAATTCTACGGCTGCAGTAAGGTTAGAAACCTGTGAGTGAAAGAAAGCTGAGCTGGAATAGGAGGTCCTTTCTCGAGGCTCCACTGGAGACAAGCGGCGCAGGGCTACCTCGGATTGTGGCCCAGGAGAGCTCTGTGGAATGGGTCGCATCTCTATGCAGCTGCGGGAGCATTGCGGTGGGCAGGGATGGCTTTGCTCTGAGGGCAGGTTAGGCAGCTTGCTGGCAGGCTGCCCTGTGCTACGCCAGGAAAAGGAGGCCACTTTGGACCTGGCACAGTTTAGGGGCCCTTTTATAGAATGGTGACTCTAACACTGAGGACCCTGTGTGGTCACGATGCAATACATGAGTTCGTGTTCAAGTTGTAAGGATGGAAACACTCGTAGGTAGGGAAAGGAGAGAGACACCCCCTCCTCAAGCCCGCCGAGGAAGAGTTAGTACAAACAGCTAGACAGGCCTCACCATCTGCAAATGCAAGCCGTCAGTCTGCGGTCACACTTCCTTTTTACAATATACATTACGGGGCTTATTTTGCAAAAGGTAAAAAGTAGAAAAGACCCTTCCCTATTTTTCCCTAGTAACAAGCCAATCAACCAATCACTTTAATGTCCAGCATCACGGCAGCATTAATACGTGAAATTTGGACCTGCAGCTAAAGAGCATATATTACAAGACATTTTATATCCCATTTATATCATAAAGTCTATTATATTACTGATAAATATAACATACATGAGAATAAGTTTCCATTTATATTCCCCAAATTCTTCTTTTCATCACAGGACAGTAGCACAACTATGTATGGGAAACAGGGGAAGGGAATGTGACTAGAACCTTTGCCTTAAATTCTGTCTCCTATGAGGTGATGGGACCCAGGAAGTAATTACTAATTAGGCAGAAAGAGGTTTAGAGAAGAAGCTGGGCTTGGGCCTAATCCACGCTGCTCTAGGTAATGAGGACCGGCAGCTCCACACCTTTTACTCCCCCAGACCCAAGCTGGTCACACCATTCCACACCTTCCAGAAGGCCCAGGGCAGGGCAGACAGCTGGCAACAGTCTCTGAGAATTCAGCAGATGAAGATCCCACAGGGCAGGGCAGACACCCACAATAGTCCTTTAAAAAATATGTAAGTCCTGGTGCAGTTCTGCCCAGAAGTATCACGGCATGCAGGGCTATCAAGTTCCTGTTGCTACCAGAGGTGAAGACAAGAGTTAAATCCAGGGCTGGAGATTTAGTTGAGTGGTTCCAGCCTCTGCCTGCCAAGCTCAAAATCCAAACATTGATCCCTAACTCCACATACCACAATGCTGGGTGTGGTGGCTCACACCTGTAATCCCAGCACTTGGGAGGCAGAGGCAGGAGGATTGCTGTGAGATCAGGGCTTGCCTGAACTACACAGAGTTCAGGGCCAGCCTGAACTATGAAGTGAGACCTTGTCTCAAACAAAACAAACAAAACAAAACAACAGAACAACAACAAAAAAAGAGAGTTAATTCTAAAATCTGTCTGCAGACAGGAAAACCTGGTCAATTTCTACCTTACAATTATTTCTTCCAAACAGGATTGTTCCCACCAACCATGTAGCTGCATTGACTATTTGTAAAAATACTGACATAATAAAATTATATATAATAAATATATTGTATCTATTATAGTTACTTATTTGAATAGTAATCTCATTGACATGAGCTCTGGTTTTTAAATTTATGGGCAAAAGAAGACAGCTTTCGAAGGGATTGTCTTAAAGATCACAGCCAGGAAGAGAAAAAAATTAAAAGAATAAAGGGGGAGATGGTAGTTTAGGAACATGTATTTGTTTTTAGAAAGACATTTTGAAGGCACAGAGGCAAATGGCATTCATGCAGCTTTGGTCTTTATATTTAAGTGAAGAGCTAATCTAGGTACCATAAAGCTGGCACCTTAAGGAGCATCCTGGGCTAAGTGTATGAGTGAGATCAAGGCTACTTTAATTTACTTCTGTTACTTATAATATCTTACTTCCAGCATCCCTCCCATACAGAACCAATGTTTCAAGATAGTGACAGGTAATCTTACAGCATGAATCTAAAGTTGTCATGGTTGCATTAAAAGAGAAACTTAATTTTTAAAAAAGCTGCTGATTAGATTTTGTCCTCTAAATGCTCTCTGTAAATTTTAATCACAGTTAGATAACTGATTCCTGGGAAACATAATACATGTGGCTTAGGTGTTATCAATAACTTGCCCTTGTTTTACTGAAAAACTGATTTTTTTTTTTTGGTCTTTGTTTTTTACTCCAATTCATGGGTGAGTCCAAGAAACATGGAGTCTTTGCCTTTGCTGCTATGGTTAAAAAAAAAAATCGTAGCCTGGACAACTTAAATAGAGTAGAGATTTCTAGGACAGGATAGTCGAAGACACAGATATCAGGATTAGTGCCTAGTGAAAGCTGTTGTCTGATTTGTAGACATGTTTTAGTGGGGTCCTCGTGTGTCAGATGGCAGAAGAACAAGAGGGTAAATTGTTTCAAATTGGATCTTTTAAAACAGAGTTAATCCCATTCATGTGAGGAGATCTTACATGATTTGAATCACTTGCTGAATAATGGTGCATTAGGAATTTTCCATATGAATTTGGAGGGGGCTCTAGGGCTGAAATTATAGCACATGGATAAAATCACATGTTCCCCTATGAATGAACAGTCATTTCTTCACGTATTTCATAGCAAATACATCAAGCATTCTATGGAATCCTTAGTGATCACATTCATTTCAACAAGTGATTTATGAACAGTATACTGTCTATTGCACTCTTTTGGGGAAGAGAAAAAAGGTGAATTTTTAACCATAAAGAAGCTAGATATACTATGCGTTATTCAATGACAGTATATGAACCGTTTCCAGCTTTTCTTTGAAGAATTGCACTTAAGTACACCTAATTATACAGTATATCAGCAAAGAGATGTGGAATGACAACTTAAAGGCTTTCTTTCAAATTATGAGTGCCATTTATTTTTAAGTGGTGTTATTTATTATAGAACAGAGGACATTCACAGCACTCTGAACTTCTTAAAACTGAAGGAATGTTCCAAATATCTGAGATCTTCAACTCAGGATTATATATTGGCCAGGTAAATGGAAGTTCTAGTAGGTGGAAAATGAAGTGTAAAAACGGCAGAATTAATGAACACTGTCTGCGCAAAGGAAAATGGACTATAAACATAATTTGGAGGACATGCAAACCAGCATTTAATGTACACTAAGATATTAACATGAAGTCTTTCCTAGGAGAAAGAAGAAAGTGTATTGGGTGGCAAATGAGGTAGGCAGAGAACGGGTTGCAGAGAAATTACCATGATGGATGGAGAGAATTTGAAAGTTAGACAGTGGCGAGTTCCTGAGCACAGAGCCCAGTATTTTGGCCTGCCTTTTATTCCTGATTTTTCACAATACTTTGTAGCACCCTTTATTTGGAAATGATTAATAGTTTTTATTCAGTTTTGCTAGACATTTTTCTTATTATACCCCAAATGTTAGAAATCTGTTATAATAAATGTGTTGTGCATGATTTATTATAAAACTGATATAAAATATGTTGAGGTCTTTAAAAGGATTGCACCTCATCTTTATAATTTTAAAAGGTGAATCTTAATATTAACATATATGTTCCCAAGACAGAGACTATGATCAACAAATTGAAACTGACACTGGCCTTTATCTGTTGGGTAACAGGGCCAGTAGTGATTATGATACCTTTGACTTAAAATTGTTAATATTCCACAGAAAACTATATCATTTAATAAGTAATTCACTATCAGAAAGTAAAGGTAGTATCATATATGTAAGGACTTTTGAGTAAGTAGTTTTGAGACAAGGATTTGATGTTGCTTTAATTCTACTTAATATTGTACTTAGTAAATTGTTTTGTTCTGTAGAAGAGGAAACAATTACTAGGCATGGTGGTGCATTCCTTTATTACCAGCACTGAGGAGGCTGAGTCAGGATTGCTATGAGTTCAAGACCAGCCTCAACTACACAGGGAGTTTGAGGCCAGTATGAACGACATAGTGAGACCCCACTTAGAAGAAGAAGGAGGAGGAGACAAATTAATATATTTCACCAAATTTCCCTAAGAAAAATGAGCATGTGAATTTTGCTTCTTCATTCCCTGTCTTATTTCAACCTCTGATACTCTGCTCCTCTTAATGTTTTTGTTTGTTTGTTTGTTTGTTTTGTTTTATTTATTTTTTGTGAGACAGGCTCTCACTTTTGTAGTTCAGGCTGGCCCTGAGCTCACTATGTAGCCCAGGCAAGCTTCGAACTCAGCAATCCTCCTGCCTCTGCCTCCTGAGTACTGGGATGACAGGTGTGAGCCACCACACCCACTGCTCCTCTTAATGTTTTCGACATTTATGCTTAGAGCACAACATAGAACTAATGGTGTTACCAGTTCTATCATGATCATTGAATGCTTAATGGGTAGAAGTATGTGTGACAGATATTGTCATATGGGAAGAAAATTTCAAAGGGAAAAGGGAAAGGGGAGCAGGGGAAAGGGAAGAAGAGAAAAAAATTTGATAGTAAAAACAAAAGGAAACAAAGCTTATTTATATAAGGGGTAGTGGTTGTAGGGAGGGCAGGGAAATAGGAAAAATGAGAGTCATGACATGTCATGTGCAGGTACAAATTCTCAATGTTAAATGTGATCATAATGTATGTATAAAATGTACAAATGAAATCAACTTAAAATTTTTATATACATAAAAAATCAGGAAAAAGGTATATATGCTTGAATTTTAGCTGATACTATTGGTCAGCTGATTCAATACATCTTTCCAACTCTACTTGCTCTAGTTATATGCTGGCTTCTCGTGGATATAGTCTATCAATGGATAACAAATGGAATCTGTGTCATTGTTTCTGGAAAATCTTTGTTTCCTTAACAGAGACACCAATGACCCCTTCATGTCTCTTCTTGCTCTTGGAGTTGAATATATTGACAACAGCAAGGAGGCATAGTCCCTTCAACTCAGAACCCATGAACGAATTAAAACAGCTGACTTCTGGGCCGGAGGATTAGCTCAGTGGTTCCAGTGCCTGCCTCGCAAGCGCAAGGTCCTGAGTTCGATCCCCAGAAACCACATACAACGCTGGGCGTGGAGACACACGCCCACCACCCATCAATACCACATACCACAGTGCCGGGCGTGGTGGCTCACACCTGTCATCACAGCACTCGGGAGGCAGAGACAGGAGGATTGCTGAGTTCGAAGCTTGCCTGGGCTACATAGTGAGCTCAGAGCCAGCCCGAACTACAAAGCGAGACCCTGTCTCAAAAAACAAAACAAAACAAAAAAAAACAGCTGACTTCTGTATACTTCTAAGTAAAATAGTTCCTTGTTTGTTTAAGTTAGTTTAAATGGTAATCTGTTCCCAGCAACTATAAGAATTCCTGTCTTACAAACTTTATATTGCAGTCCTTTTAGTCTTGTAGGATACAAAGTACTAAACTGAGGATCTTATAGACAACAGAAATTTTATTTTTCACAGTTCTGGAGGCCAGGGGTCCAGCATCAGACTTCTGCCGTGCCAGGTTCTGAGCAGCGTTCCCTCGCTGCATGGGTGTCTGTCTTCCCTCTCGTGCGACACGGGGCAAAGGGTAGCATCTAACTCTTCACAGTGTTTGTCCTCTAAGGAGAATAATCCCATCTATGGACATTAATTTTTTTTTGCTTTTTGAGACAGGGTCTCGCTTTGTAGTTCAGGCTGGCCCTGAGCTCACTATGGTGCCCAGGCAAGCCGCCGCGAACTCAGCAATCCTCCTGTCTCTGCCTCCCGAGTGCTGGGATGACAGGCGTGAGCCACCACATCCGGCATTGTGGTATGCAGTGTTGACTGTTGGTGGGCGTGTCTCCACACCCAGCATTATATGTGGTTACCGGGGATCAAACTCAGGACCTTGCGCTTGCGAGGCAGGCGCCGGAACCACTGAGCTAACCCTCCGGCCCCTATGGACATTAATTTTAATTAATTCTACAAACCCCTACGGCTTACTGCCATCACTTCGGGGTTTAGGTGTAATGTGCGAAGCTTAGGGGAACACACACATGGCTATGCTATTTTTTTCTTTCTCATCATGAATCTCCTCACAGTCTCTACCCTTATGAAAAAGTACAGGTGACAGTTCAGTGAGCTCTTGTCTCAAAAAAAATTAAAAGAAGTGGGGCAGGGGTGTAGTTCAGTGGTATTGCTCTTTAATTTTTCCTGGGTACTGCAAACAAGAGAACAGTGTCAATCTCTGCTAATCTCAAGTATCATAATTTCTTCTCTCTTATATCTTTTCTGAGAAAGTTACAAAGATTAACTAGGAATTAGAAAAATAATACTACTCCAAAAGTGAATTTTGGTTTCCGTCCAGCCAATTTTCTCCGTTTCTATTCATAGTGAATTTTAATTGTTTTGAATAAGCTTTGCTGAAAATTAAATGAGAATGAGTATCAATTCTCTTGATATGATTTCCTCACTCAGCATCTCGTAAATTCATCTCCATGTTTCAGTTAGCAAAGAAAAATATCTTGTAAATGAAGTTCTTGTAAAAGAAATTTTGCCCATAACTCCAAGTAAGTTGAAATAATACATGAACAAAATTAGTAGAAAATGGATTCTGCAAGTATGTTTATTTCTCCAATGTCTTCAGCTTTGCATGCTTTACCTTTCTCATTAATCACGTATATGCTCACACATCATGAGCTGTTCAGACAAACTTGCCTTTTCTCATTATAGAAAATATGGCAAAGAAGTTTCCATGTGATATTGCTTCTATAATAACTACAAATCTGCATGCACCTGCATTGTCTGTTACCATGGGAGAATGAGCATGGATTTATAGGAGTTAGAAATTATTCCATGCAGAGATTGTGTAGAATTTCTGGTGTTAACCACTTTGTAGTGAAGAAAAAAGAATCTTACTTCTATTCATGTCACTGAATATTGGAAAAGAACTGAAATACGGAAAGTAGATTCTCTCAAAAAAGACAAAGTATAGAGTTGATAACCGATAAAACTATAAAACCTATAAAAACTATAAAACTAACCTATGAAACAGATGTCTCATGCAAAATTGAATGCTTTAGGTAAGAGATTAAGCATGGTTAGGAAAATGGGAGAGTTCATGTGAAACTATGAAATGTTAAAAAAAAACACTGAACCAATAAAGATACTGGAAATAATGTAGAAACTTAGTAGCTCATTAATGCAGACCTATTGCATTTGGGCTAAACTTGGCTGAGATTCCAATCTTAGACTAACTCTATTCTTTTGCAATGAACATCATATATGCCTACCTCCCAATGTTGAATACGTGCTTTCTAAAAAGTTGGTGTAACTGTCTTCTGCTGAGGTAAAAGTCTTCTCAAAAACTCAGAATTTTTTTCTCTTCTTACTCTTTCTCCTTTTCCTATCTGATTTTGAACTTTTTTGAGTTAGTATTGATCCTAATGTGAAAACTGCTTTTCTTGTCATAGCTTTTTGAACCTAAATTGGGCATCTAAGTCTTTTTGTATGTATCAGTTTAATTCAAAACCTCCATAAATGAGCTCCCCTCACTGGATACATGCAAGCCTTTTTAGTTTTTTTGAAGAATGGGGAGGGGGTGGGGTTTGAATGTGAGAAATCCATAGAGACTCAGTTCACGGGGTGATATTGACCTAAGAAAGTAGTAGGCAGAAGCCACCATTTTATAAACAGCTGCGATATACAGAGAGAAAAGAAATATATTTGGAGCAGAAAGTAATGGATTCACCTTAATGGTGATGCTTTAAATTTGGGTTATTATATCTCAAATGGCATTTTAGTTTTTTGTTGTGTGATTATACCATCATCGATGGACTGTCATGCTTTTCTTTCCTCATGCCAGCTGAGAACATTTCACCTGGGTTATGTACCCACAATCTGAAGAACCTGAAGGAATGTAGATCATGTGCATAAATATTCTCATTTGAATATAAACTTTTACCTGGTACTGAATTGTGTAGCTATCCAACTTCAGGCCAAATCCATGTTTCGACACAATGTAAGATTGACTTGTGTCTGAAGTTTGTTGCTTTCTTTACTGTGCTTGCCTTTTAGATAGAAAAGCTTAACCAAGCTACAATATTCTTATTGTGAAACACAAAATATAATTGAGCCTTTATTAGTAGCATGGATTACAGGCTGGCAAAACTATTATTACAAGAGAATCTAAATACAAATTTTAATTAGAGCAAATTATGTAATTTTCCTCAGGCCCATCATTCTATATCATACTCAAAACCCAAGTCAATCTAGTCATTTGTCTCCTGTGTGCTTTCACCCCAACCCTCTTTTACCTCCTGATTTAACCGCTCACCACAGGCTTCCTTGACAACTCATTCCATGGAGCCTTCTGGAATACAAATGCACCATTAAAAACAAAGCAAAACAACATACAACTACATAGCATCGACATATTTGTTAACTGTTCTTCATTCCTTGCCTTAAATAAAACTTTCTCTGCCTCAACTGTCTAGTGCCCTTATACAAGCATATTGAGAGAAATCATAAATAATGGTGGAGGAAGGAAGAATAGCAATTTCATTTATTTTATTTTTTCTGATCACTCTTACTCTCTCAATTTTATTTCTTTTCATATGCATTCAAATATACATCCTTTGTAGGGTGACCAACCATCACACCTTGCCTTAGATTGTCCTGATTCTAACATTGAGATTCTTCTTCCCTAGAGAATTACTCTCAAACAAGTCAGCATATCCTAGTAAGGCACGATCAACCAACACCTTCAAGTAATTTCTCCCATATGCACCTCATAATCAGAATCCTTCCTGTCATGGAACAGTAGTCAAATGTGTCTTGATTGAAAATGCCAAAAATCCGAACGTCTTCTATTTAGATAAAATGCTTTTCTTTTTTGGTTTCGGAGACAAAATTTACTTCTGATGTTTCTTTGTCACTCTGAGAGTTTCTTGAACATTTCTAGATTTCCTCCAACTCCAATTATATTTAAATTTTGATATTTCTCATAGGCTTTGGCTTTTAGTCCTAATTTTACTACTTGACATTTGTTCTTTGTGCGATTCCACTGGATTTAATTAAAAGTTCTCTACTAAGGATTGTCAAATCTATCTTACACTTGAGATTATCTGTTCTATTTCCTGTTGAAGTGCTGCATTAGGAGAAATTTAACATGTCTCAATATTTTGCATATTGCATGATAAACTTTCTCCTGCTTCTGTTTCTTACTTTAGTGAAAAGCAGAAGTCTGCATGCAAAGGCTTAAGAATGTAAACTTACTCACTTCAATTCATTTTACTTAAACTCATCATTTCTAACCTCCCCTTGCAGATAGAGTCTAGTTTTAGATATTCTACATCTTAACACGTTTCTTGGATTTCACCCTTATTCATGTAACGTAGCAATCAGAGTAAGATACATTTGAAAATGAAAAGAAGAGGATGTTAGGAGAGAATGCTAATCAATCAAAACCCTGAAACAACAGAGTTCAAGTGAGATTTGGCATGGTCTTTAGTGCTATTCAGTTTTCTAGAGGAACCTAAGCCAAACAGTGTGTGTGTGTGTGTGTGCGCGCATGCATAAGAAGTCACTCATTGGTAAATGGAGGATTGACTCTAGGGCCTCTCGGGGACAGCAGAATCTGTGTATAATCAAGCTTCTATAAAATAGTACAGTATTTTCACATACACATATCCTGTATACTCTATAGATTTTTACTTATTTTCAGATTACTTGTAATACCTAGTAAAATTTAAGAGCTATATAATTTATTGTTTATGAAATAATGACAAGAAAAAAGTGTATACATGTTCACTACAATTTATTTTCCTGAATATTGTTGATTTACATCGTTTGAATCTAGAGATCTGGAACCCAGATATACAAATGGCTATGTATGTGTGTGTATGCAGGTGTGTGAGTGCGTACATGTTTATTGAGAAAGAAAAAGAGAAAGAGATAAAATAGATTTTTCAGGATTTGGTTCGGCTTCCAACTCCTGTGAGTAGCAGGAGTTGGGCGTATTCAAACTCTGAAGGGAAAGTGGAGAGGTCAGAAACTCGAGAGAAATGATGCTGTAGTCTCAAATGTGAACACAGTCTGCAGGAGGAATTTCTTTACCCTTTCCTTCACTCTCTTGAAAAATATCAGTCCACTTTTAAAAAATTCCTTCACAGGGTTGAATGAATCCTGTTCATGTTACTGGGGAAAATCAGCTTTTTTCAAAGTGTACTGATTTGCATCTTAATTACATTTTTTTAAAAAAACTTCACAACATCTGGCCTGGTGTTTGACCAGATATCTGGGAACAATAGTCTCATGAAGTTGATACCTACAAAGAAGTTCCATGATTTTCCTTAAGTCTCGGCATATATCATCTTTTCCTCTTGACAGAAGTGGTGCTAGAATGAGTCACTCTGTAATATATCCTTGTCTTCCCTCTACACAATTATCCCTTGCTATGGGATGTCTTCCTGGTAAGCGTGATTATATCATTTACAAGCCTGATATGCAAATCTCTATCATAAAATAATACTGTTTTGTACTAGTCTCAGTAAACTCTATTGCTTGAGTAATATAGGGGACTTACTCAACTTTATATTATTTAGCCTGAATGACAATTCATAGTGATGGACAAGTTTTTATGTATACTCACTTTTGTGCTGTTTACTGGTAAAACAACAATTTTAAAATGCAGATACTGCTCAAAAGAGCACACAGATTTAAGGCTGTGCACAAGATACGAGTGACTTTGTGTGTCATAAAATAGGAGCTTGTACTGCCCACTCTGTGTCACTGAGTAGAACATGAAAGAATTTTAGAAGAAAATTCTAAGCATCCTTTGTCACACAGGAACAGAAGATTTTTTGTGTTGTTTTAGTACATTCTGCTTCACACCCCTGGTGACAGAAATATTGTAGTTTTCTTTTAGCACAGAGTTGTGGGAAAAAATTACAGAATTGTTCCAAGATTCAAGTTCTGTCTGCTAATGGAAATAGTAACCTTAAGTGTAGTAAAACTACAATCTAATAAAGATGAAGAAGAAGAAAAAATATTTAAATTCTAAAATGTCAACTTAATAAGTTACAGCAGCTTTCCCTGTGACAGTCCCAGGCAGTATAAATGACATTCAGTGACTGATACGAAAAGGGATTTCATGAGTTAAGAAGCAATTTTTTTTGCATTAGGAATCATTTTCATACACTTGAAATCCATCTTTCTATTTCCAGAAGTTGATTTTTAATGTTCTTAGACAGCTGAATGTGATTACTTCATTTCCAAGGGGTGATCAACTAGTATTAACAGCTTTCAACTAACTTAGTCTAGACTCTCAGGAAGGGCGACGACATAGTGACTGCAGCTTTTTACGTAGTAGTTTCCCTACTGTTTTATCGGAAATATATCACTTACTTAGCTATGAATTGTCAGTGTAAGATTTGAGCCCTGTAAGCATAATCACTTCTATAATTTCTATTTGATTTCATTTTTCTTCTCTCAAATGAGGGAAATTCACTTATTTGTTTTTAATTTTCTACTCAGGTATTTTAAAATCTTGTCACAAACATAAATGGTCATTTATTGTTTCGATTTTAATCAGATTCCACTGCTATTATTTTTACAAACCCACATGATATCATATGCTATAATGATAATTAGTTCATATACTGGAAGTATATTTTTTAAAAACGTGCTGAAAGTATAATATTGCTTTTTCATATTAACCATTTATTGAGAACATTTGAATTTCTTTTTTTTTCTTAATTCCAAGGTTTCTTTATTCCTAACAACCATATCAAGAGTAACCGAATGGTTCCTTCACTGGAAAAAAACAACAGAGGCTGCACAGATTATTGGTTATTTTAGAACATGTTCAGAAACTTTACAGATGGCAATCTGTAGGAGGAAGAGATGATGATACACTTTGAAATACAATAGACACATTTAAATTCCAAGGAGACCACATTCCATTTCATTTAGAGCATTGAAAGTTGTTGGTGCCAATGCAATAAAAACTCAATTAACTCATACCTGAGCTGCCTGGAATTTTAATCAGTTATATTCTTCCCATATTTGCTTTTTAGAAGGTAATGATAACTGAGAAGGGGAAATCTCACGCTGAGGTCCTGTGAGTTTCCCACTCAGACCTCCTGGGCTAGCCTTCCGGACCTCCTCCTCCTTGGTCCCGATGACATCTACCCTTCCAGCTTCGGTATGGACCGGGAATTGCGCTACTAAAGGCGGTTTCCTCCGTGCCCGCGCTATATTAAAACCCTGAATTATGCATGATCTTCGGAGATGTGGGACCCGTTTCCGTGATGTGACCCGCAGCGGCTTGGTGCCCGCACGCTCCTTGCTGTCCCCGCGGCCACCGTCCGCTTCACTCCTGCTCTCCCCGCCCCGGGCCCCGCCCCTTTCCGAACCGGGCTGGCTCAGCAGGGCGCGTGCGCGCTGTCTTCCGCTGGAAATCTTTCTTCTGCCCTCAGCACGTCCGTGCTTGCGTGTTCTAGACATAGAGAAGGAGACTGGTGCGTATGTCTCCTGTATGACAGAATTGTAATTTAATGAGTGTGTTGTGATTATTTGATGACTATATGAGTTTCTTATGTATAAACCTCCACAGAGGATCCAAATATATTTTGTTCACAATATTGTCCCAACGCTTAACATGGTAATTGGCACAGAGAACAGTTTAGTAGAAATTAGTTAGATGGGTAAATGTATGGATTTCTTCTATAGAGAAATGAACATTTTCATAAATAGAATAATACTGCTGTGGTGAGGTGCCTTGAATTTCAGGTATGTTAAGGCCATTCAAAGCAGAGTGCAATCCTCACAAATGGTTCCATCCAGATCTATATGTGGAATTAAATTCTTCTCTTTCTTTCTTTCTTTCTTTCTTTCTTTCTTTCTTTCTTTCTTTCTTTCTTTCTTTCTTTCTTTCTTTCTTTCTTCTCTCTCTCTCTCTCTCTCTCTCTCTCTCTCTCTCTCTCTCTCTCTCTCTCTCTCTCTCTCTCTCTCTCTCTGTTTTTTGGTATCAGGGTTCGAACTCAGGACCTTGTGCTTCTGAGGCAGGCACAGTGCCACTGAACCAATCTCTGGCCCACATGAGATCAGCTTTTGTTTATTGTCAATAAAATAGTGGACACCTCTATTGGTTGTCTTTGACAAGTTATATAAAATAAGGTAGAGAAGAAAAATGAATACTAGAGTGATGTTTAAGACTGTATAATTTATGAGATGGCAACAGTATTTAGAAATGATTTACTGGAAGATAAAAGATAGCAAAATAAAATTAAGCAGCGGACTGGGTTAAGGGAAGCGGTCATTAGAGTTATAATTGAAGGGAAGAGAGCATACATCACAGCATTACTAGGAATCAAGCGTCACTCACCGCTTTGTGCTTCACTCTGCACACACTCCTGGGCTCTGTAAGACCTTGAAACAATGTCCTTATTAGTTCCCTGTAGAATGTCTGAAAACGTCATGGAGACCTTTATATTTTATTTTATTTTATTGTTTTTTAGTCCTGTGGATCAAACTCAGGACCTTGCACTTTCCAGGCAGCTGTGGTGCCCCTGAACTACACCCCCCACCCTTCATAGAAATGTTTGTGACCAAGCCTGTGTAAGACAGGAAGAATCCCATCTAGATCAGATAATGACCTTTTCTGTGGCTACTGATAACCATTAACAGTGTAAATATGGGGCCAGAGAGTTAGCTCCCTGGTTCTGGTGTCTGCCTAGCAAGCCCGGGGTCCCTGGTTTGATCCCAGGAACCACATACAGCAATACGGGGAGTGCTGACTCACCGTCACCAGCAATCAGTACCATATACCACAGCGCTGGGCATGGTGGCTCACACCTGTAATTCCAGCTCTTAGGAAGCAGAGGCAGAAGGACTGTTAAATTCGTGGCTTGCCTGGGCTACACAGTGAGCTCAGGGCCTGAACTACAAGGTGAGACAGTCTAAAAACAAAAAAAAAGAAAAGAAAAAACAGACAAAAAATACACAAAAAAGTGCAAATATGGAAAATGAAGAGATAATATGGAAGATGTAACCACAAAGAAAATCAGTTGTAGAACAGCCAAATAAAACAGAGTCAAATAATTTATCAGATTTATTTATTCCCTAAGAGTTAGCTTTGTGGATTTGCCACGCAGGCAATTTAGCAATTTAGAGACACTGAGGATGGAACCCAGAACCTAGCACATCCTAAACGAGTAGTCTGCTACTGAGCTGTGACTCCATAGGGTCTGATAGGCAGGTGTTTGGCATGACTCTCAACCATTTATATAACATAAAACATTTTAGAGGATAATATAAAATATCTCAGAGCTCAAAGTCCCCATGTACCAAATTAAAAATAATGTCCAGTGGGCCGGAGATTTAGCTCAGTGGTTTCTGGCACCTGCCTCACAAGTACAAGGTCCTGAGTTCAATCCCTGGTAACCACATACAATGCTGGGCATGTGACTCACACCCACCAGCAATCAACACCACATACCACAGTGCCTGCTGGGTGTGGTGGCTCATGCCTGTAATCCTAGCACTCGGGAGGCAGAGACAGGAGGATTGCTGAGTTTGAGGCTTGCCTGGGCTACATAGTGAGCTCAGGGCCAACCTGAACTACAAAGTGAGACCCTGCCTCAAAAAAAAAAAAATGCCCAGTATATATGAAAACATCTGGTGTATATTCTGAGACACAATAGAAGGCTAAGATTTTTTAAATGACCCCTACAATATATAATCTTTACATCAATGTATAAACACTAATAAGATTAAGACCACTGTTTTCCTGTCATGGCTAAAGTATATTTTTAGCTAGTTAACACATTCCTCCATATTATATCAGTTCATAAGTGTGGAAAGGTCAATGAATTGCCCGTATTATAAATAGTTTTGTGTTATTGTTTGAATATCATGTTAGATCTTGTCATTTTTAAAAATGAGATTGATTAAGGATTGAGAAGGAATAAAACTAATGACAGTGTCATAGAGGAATTGACTTAGAATTATTAAAGTTGAAATTTTTCGTTTTATAGCCTTAATCAAACACTCATAGAAGTAAAAATTGTCTCATGTTTGGTTAAAGAAATTCAACTGCCAGAAGAAAAAAAAAAGATCTAAAGAGAATACTCAAAGTAAAGTGAAATGTTAGAGATAGAAAAAAATAATCTTTAAAAGTGTGATAATTGCCAAAAAATTTCACTTATCCAAATGTAAAAAAATGACAGCTAGGTTCACAGAGGGTTGTTCAAGATAATTTTATATGGAATTTTTCTACATAAGAAAACATTAGGGATTTTTGTCTTAACAGTTTTCTTAAAATATAAATCAGATTTTATTCTATCTTCAAATCTCTTAAAATATAATTTTTACTTCTTACCTAAAGAAATGACTGTCTACAAGTACTAAAATCTACTATACTGCTTGATTAAACTTTCCTTCAAGCAAGCTGAAAGAAGAAACATTTGAGATAGATGTTAATTTATAAAACTAAATATGTATTTGACAGTTTTAACTAATTTAATACACATCCCTGTCTTTAATTGAACCCAACTACACAGACACATAGACATGTATACTTGCATACACACTTAATATTTGCACTAGTTAGATAAGTGCTTTTTGTTCAGTTTTAGTAACTTACTAAACACCCATCTAAGAAATATTTAACTATGCAAGCTGAAAATGGCCTTTACTACAGCTGAAATGATCATATTTAATATATGATCATTTATTTTCCCTACAATATGGAATCATGGTCAATTTCTAGCTTTAATGGAGCTGGAAAAGTAATCAACTTTTGCTATACTCTTCTTACTCAGCTAGGCTCAAAAAACAATTCCATGTGGGCAAGTTGAGAGAATTTCATTCCAAGAGAGAGATTTCTGTGACCATTACTTTATACTTTTAGTCTGCAACATAGCTGCCCAAGAGATACACGACGTAACGTTCTAGGAACAGCTTCATCTTCAAAAGACTAAACATATTTTGCAAAGTAAAATGACTTTAAAATTTTCTGTCACCTACTTGAAATCTAACCATTTATTGGTTAAGGTATAGATGAGGAAGAGTATTTTATCTATTTTTTCTTAACATTCGATGGAATTGTGATGGGAACAAGTTAAAACACAAAGCAAAACTGCTGTATGACTTAGAAATCATTGGATATATTCGGAACATTTTTCATAGACCTTTTTGATCTCAGATTATTTATTTTAAAATTAACATAAAAATAACTACTAACCTTATTTTAAAGAAGTGACATAAGAATCTAGGAATTAGTCTAACAAAGGAGATGAAAGAGCTCTACTGTGAAAACTACAGGACTCTGAAAAAGGAGATAGAAGAGGATATCAGGAAATGGAAAGACATCCCTTGTTCCTGGGTAGGGAGAACCAACATCATCAAAATGGCTATACTCCCACAACTACTAAACAGATTTAATGAATTTCTGATTGAAATCCCAACACCCTGCTTCACAGAGCTAGAAAAAATCATCCAAAAATTCATCTGGAACCACAAGAGACCTAGAATAGCAAAAGCAATTCTAAGCAACCAGGACATGGCAGGAGATATTACAATCCCCAATTTAAAACTGTACTATAAAGCCACTGTGGTAAAAACTGCATGGTGCTGGCAAAGTAACAGACCCAAGGACCAGTGGAATAGATTAGAAGATCAAGAATCACGTGATTAAATGTGTGGGAATATTTTGAAGAGCTTAAAGTGTGATATGAGTGAATTTAACAACTTTAAGTAAAAGAGGATAGTCCCATTCTGCTCAATATCTAGTAGACCACCCCTAGATAATCACTTTCCCTTTTAAGTAAGTATGATGTAACTAGAACAGACTCTGAGATAAAAATCTAGCAGAGTAAAAGGCCTCCTACTCAAGTTACAAAAGAAGTATATAGGGAAGACCACTAGAGATTTGTGTTAGTTGAGTGTAGAGATGGAGATAGAACTAAATTTGTGGTCATTTTAGGAAAGATTACTTTTCCAAATAATAAAAAGTAATTATGAATAAAGTTATTTGAACTTTGAATAACAGTTTTAACAAGTGGCCAGCTAATGTATCTGTAGATCAAGCAGAGGTTGAACTGCTATATCATAAGAAAACAAACCTCACAGAGTATTTAGATCATGTGGCTATTCTGGCTCCTCCCATTCTCAGAGTGGTTTTGTTGTATTTTTCTTAAGGAGATATATTTTCAATATTATGGACTTCACACTAGTATAGACCATTGATGAACTTGTTAGTTTAAAATATGCCTTCCCCGGCCCCAAGGAAAAGGAGGCACAGTGTTTTAGCACATGGTCCTGGTATCCTCACTTTGAAAACTATTGCTATCATTCATGGTCTGGCTGTCCATTACTGCACAGGAGACTTGCCCAAAACTGAAGGGACCTAAATAAACTATTTCTTACTTATTATCATCTAGTCAGCTGACCAGGAGTATCTTTCTCTTAAAATAATAGCAGTCAAGTTACTGAAAAGCCTAGAAGGGGTCAAGGAGCCTCCTTCACTCAGGTGGCAGTTGGTGAAGGCCAACAGCTGGGAGATCAGCAAAAGCTCAGTGTTCTCTGTCATGGCCTCCTCCACATGGTTGGCTGGGCCTCTTGACACCCCATGATGACTGAGTTTCAAGAAGAAGCACCATGCCAGGTTGATAGGGAAACTGCAAAATCTTAAGAATCAGATGCCAGTTACCCAACAGTACTTCAAGTACATTCAGTGGGTCAAAATCAGGGCCAGCTCAGATTCGGTGTGTCAGGAAAATATACAGGGACTTCACTACCTGGGGGAGTCACCAGGAAAAGGGGCTTTCACAGTCATAGTATTAATTGACAGGGGTAGAAAATGCAGCAATAGACACAGTTTGAAACATGTTTAGTAGGAAAAGAAAATAGCCCAGAAATTATTAAAGTCAAGAAAAATATCAAAAGTAAACTAAGATGCTGAGATTAAAGTTTCATTTAGTTCAGTTAGTGGTTTCAGGTAAGTAGAGAAATGGGAGTAAAACTGTTTCATTCTATTTAACAAACAACAAGCACTTATTTGTTGGCATATGCGGGACTGGTTACATATTGGGATATTTCATGGGGTAAGTGTTGACAAAATAACACTTATTAGCCCTAAAGTCACCTAGGCTATTTTACACCCCTCAAGACAAGGGGACGCCAACATAAGAGTAATTCCAGTGGTTTTCAGGTTGATGGGCACATAGATCACCAGCTTTAACAGTGTCCAGTGTCAGACCCTTGCATGCCTTGGGGTGAGGCTTTGGCTCTCCAGCTGTTGTCTTGGACCCCAGGAAAAGCAAAGCCCCATGTGACCAGAGCCACCAGCGGCAGACACTATCATTTTACTGGAAGTGCTCAGTGCGTGAAGGTCCTCTGGGGGATGAAAGCAGGACTGAGGTGACGATCAAGCTGAAGTGCCCCCTCGGCAGCGAGTTCTTCCGAGGTGTTCTCTAATCCTGGGCTCAGGGTGCCTGCTCTCCAGCTGCCCGAAGGAAGCCTTCCTCTGCTTCTTCTTATACCTCACAATAGGGAACCAGCCTAATCTCTTAGATAGCCATGTTCCCTTTTATTTTCTGTTCCTTTTCATTAAAACTTTTTCTTGCCACTTCATGGTTTAAATTTAATTTTTATTATGGTTAAAGCAAGAGCCTGTGGTAACAGTAATAATACCAAAAATGGTTCTAAAGGCCCAAATGATTAAGGATTAATTTTCTGAATTGATTTCAGAGTCTCTGGACTTGGTTCTTCCATCTAATTTTACTTAAAGCCAATAGTAATGAAAGTACAGATAATAGATGGCCTAACATCTACCAATAGTAATCCTAATCAGACACAAAGAAATGCCCCAAACGCTCATGTATATATTTACAAAAATGTATATCAAACTAATAAGTACAGCAAGATTTAATATCTGCTCTGTTTTAAAATTTCATTTCATTTTTATTTGAGAAGTTATTGAACCAACATGGCCCCAAATTTAGACTTGTACATATATAAAACAAAGCCCAAAGTAAACAGGAAAGCCAAAATTTAAGATTAATTGATCAGAAACTGCCAACTAACCCCTAAGAAGAAACTTTTCCTATTCTATCCAAACAAATATATTTTGCCTCATTTCTGTGAACATGTTATAAAAATTTCATCTCTTACCCTTCTTGTGGAGTGCTGAGCACCGTGAGCTTTATGATGTGAGATTCATGAGTCATTGAATGTTTAAGTAAATTCTTTAAACTTGTAATGTGGCCAAGTTTTTCTTTTAACACTCTTGATGTCAGTGGGCAGACTGGAGAAGGAAAGGATAAAGTTAGAAAATTTTCAGCCCAAGAATTGCATATATAGCCTTAAAACTTCCATGCTTACCCTAAAAGAGATGTTTATCTCTCCCTGCAGACACTGGTCCACGGTTGCTGAAAGCCAAAACTGGACCTCACCATACAGTGAATGATTTGGGATGTCAGTTAAATTTCTAGTCTCATAATGGATTGACAAGGGAGGGTACTGAAGAGGAAGGAAAAGAACCCTGAAAATTGTAGTGGGGGATGTATGGGAAGAGTGGGATGAAATTGGGGAAATTGATCCTGTACATTCTTAGACGCTCCTATTAAAAGAAGTTTTTCCATTCTCCTTTGAGGAGCTTAACTGTGCATTGTCCAAGGAAACTCTGACGACTTTCCTGCAAGAAGTCATGTGCGAGACAGTGGTCAGCCTACTATATTCCCTTCTCTTCCAATTTCTTCTTGATTGTAGACTTATAACCCAAATCCTACCAGACACCTCAATATGAAGAAAACAAAATGCAATACATTAGGAAGTGAATAACCTACATTCCAAAATAACTTAATTTTCTAGTTTATGCAGAAAACGATTTGAGTATTTTATGTCCAAAAGGATAGTAAGACCATAGAACAAGACTGTAAGAAACAAAAAGTTGGACCAGCTTGAAATTATGGATATCAGAACAAGGAATAGTATTTATTTATCTATTGTGGCAACCCAGGGCTTTAGAAAATGCTGTAACAATTTCTTTGGTGAGTTGGCAGAAGAATGAACCCCATGGTGGCTCACAGTAAGTGAGTTAAAACTCCGGACCTACTTTGGATTACTGAAGGAAGCCATTCAAAGGTTTAGAGATACCGGAATGTTACAGTGTATTTGATAAGCAAACATATTCAGTGCTTTGGGAAGACAATTTTCAGCAAGAATGTGATAAATTTTTGAAAGGAACACCAACATTCAGGAGTAGCTCTTTGAGTACACATCCCTGTAAGTTAGAATTTACAGCAAAAGTCACTATAGTAGGCTATCTAAATGCAACTAGAAGTAATTGGATTTCACGTGGCAGCATTTAATCTTCAAAGGCATGGTGGGTTTGTGGTGGGTATTGACCGTGAGATTTCCCTGGAGCTTCATTTCTAGATGAAGGGCTTTTGGGAAGTAATCTCATCATGGACATGCTAATTCCATCAGTGACTTTATCCACTGTCTAGGTCATACCTGAATAGACTTTTAGGAGCTGGGGCATGGTTGGGGGAAATGGGCCACTAAGGATACAACCTAGAATGGTGTATCTTATCCCCAGCACCTCTATTCCCATCCTAGTCTCTCTGATTCCCGGCTGCCATGAGGTGAGTGTCTTTACTATAGGATGCCTTTCTGCTATGATTTCTGCATCATCTCAAATGCTCACCAGGGACACCAGCATGAACTGTACTTCTGAAACCATAAGCCAAAAATAAACTTTCTCTCATTTAAGTTGTTTTTCTCAATTGTTTTTTCCCAGCAATAGAAATATCACCAATTGCATAATTACTATATTAAACAATAGGGAAAAGCATCACTCAGAATAATCTAATGCAGTGATGGTGAACGTTTAGAGCTTTCAGTGGCACATGTAGTGTCTGTATTGTGTATACAGTAGCTTTGCCACTGCGAGTCTAATGGAAGATCACAAAATAGATGATTGTGGTTTTATTTGAGGGTAAATATATTAGAAGAATATCAAATCCTTAGTTAATCTATATAAACAGAAAAGTTCTAGGTCGAGTAAACAAAACTCTAGCCAGAATCATAGAGAGTCATAGTTCTTCAATCTTCACACCTTAGTTTACAGATTCAGAAATACCCAAAGGAAAGGACAATCAGGTTCCCTGTAGGAAAGGCACAGTAAACTGCTAAAAATATATATTGTTATTGAATTCCTCAGCTTTTCCAGTGGAAATCATGGGCTTTTGTCAGGGTTATTATGCACTGGGAGGGAAATGATCAGACATTCAGGCATTTTTGGACAGTTGAATGCTGGCTCTAAATTAAAAGTAATTCTATGTTGCCCCAAATATCATGTGGTCAGCAGTCAAGGTATGAGCTTCTGGAGTTCTGGTGACTAATAGATGCAAAGGTTCATCTCACAGTGTGTGCAGTGGGTACTCAAATACACCCTATGGTTTTTCTTCCAGTTTCAGAGTACACCATTTAGGTAGCTCAAAGAAGGAACAGAAAACATTTGATGGTTTTAAAAAAAAAAAAAAGGAGACAAAGCTTATGTATATAGGATGCAGGGAGTTGTAGGGAGGGCAAGGGAATAGGAAAAAATGAGAATCAGATGTTTCACATACTAGTATAAACCCTCAAAATTAAATATGATTGGGGCCGGAGATTTAGCTCAGTGGTTCTGGTGCCTGCCTTGCAAGCGCAGGGTCCTGAGTTCCATTCCGGTAACCACATACAACAATGCTGGGTGTGGTGACTCACACCCACCAGCAATCAGTACCACATACCACAGTTGGGGATGTGATGGTTCACCCCTGTAATCCCAGCACTCGGGAGGCTGAGACAGGAGGATTGCTGAGTTCAAGGCTGGCCTGGGCTACATAGTGAGCTCAGGGCCAGCCTGAACTACAAAGTGAGACCGTATCTCAAAAAAATTAAATATGATTATGTTGTATATATATATATATACACATAGATATAAAATGTACCAGTATTTTTTATTTTAAAGTGGGCAGAATGTTTGGTGCCAAGAGCATAAAAATGTGGTGATTCTAAACACAGCTCTATTTGACTCTTCTGTTTGTTTATTTATTGATTTTTTTGCCAAGATAAGTCTTCTGAGTTGGATAATGCTAAGTATAAGGAAATATTGACTTCAAATGCAGGTGCTGTAACAGAAAGGGTTTCATTGAGCACCCTATCACAGCTCCTGGTCTCTGGTATGAAGCTATTGATCTGGAAAATACTTTTGTATCCATTTGTGTCTACAAGATCCGTCAGAATAGTTTGGTTTCAACTGGCAGGACCGTGCATGTCCCGTTGTGCCAGTGGGGTATGGTGCCAAGTTGGAGAGTCAAGGTCCATTTCTGCTACTGAAGAGCAGGCACTTGGCAGTGACCACGGCCAGGGTGGGCTTGGCCAGCAGACAGCCGTGGTGCTGAGCTCTCACCTGAACTTCAGCCCCATCACCACGTCCACCTTCATTTTCATAAGCCCACTGGCAGTGACAGCAGTCGGTGAGGACGAGGAAACTGCCTCAAATGTGTATCAACAGTCTAGCTTTATGTCACAGTTTAATTTGCACAGAAATTGATCACTGTTCCCCTCTGTAAGATAGTACATAGTTCATTATCTTGGGGACATAATGTTGTTTAGACCTTCTGAACAAAAAATAGAAACTGCTTTAGACTGAGTAGTAAGATGTTTGTGTATCAGTGGGTAGGAAATAAGTCTAACTAGAATTCAGGGCCCTACGATATCAGTGGAATTTCTAAGGATCCAAGGGACATATCAAGACTGACTCTTAAATTTTGCATCAAGTTCTTTAATAACACAAGATGAAGGCATAATGCCTCACGGGGTTATTTTGGATTTAGAGATAGCATATTTTTCAGTTGGGTATCCTGTCTCATTTACTGAGTGACTCCCAAAGCTGCTAGTTTTCAGTGGGGCCTGAAGAGGAGTGCTGCAAAGCGTCTGGATGGTGCAGTGCCACCGGCCCTGCCCGTGGGCCGCAGATGCGGCGCGATGCAGACAGGACGCCGGCTGGAGTGTGGGACAGGCGCCTCCGGTTGAATTACAGGGCAGACGCTTAGGGTTGTGAAGCTGTGCTCTGCATCCTCCACGAGTATCTACTCCCTTTGGACAAAGACTTGGGGTGACAGCTGGCCTTAGCAGAGAGTGAATGCTTAAGCCACTAAGACAGGCTTCCCCAGAAGCATCCACCATCAAATTGTGATACATATGAGAAAGACGGTGACCAGGCCTCAAGTCCTATATACAGCATTTGAAGAAAGGGCCAAAGGTGCCCGTCCACTCTTGCTCTCTTACCGTCTATCTCAGACGCTGCAACCTTGACCTCATGGGGAGTCTCCAGCGCTGAAAAAGAAAGAGAAGCTGAGGATCCGTTAATAGGCTTTAACCTGAATGCACCTGCACCTGAAATAGACACCTACAGTACAGTCCCACTCTGGGGTATCCTGAAAGGCAGTGTGGGAGGAAGGTCTTTCAGTAGACAGAGTTATAAATAATATACCCAGTGGCTTGTTTTGCTTAGAAGGACAAATCGCCAGACATATGATCATGTAACTGATTTATAGGGCGTTGCCAGTTGTTCAGATGTCTGGGGGTTTAGACTTGAGTGTGATTAAAAAAATTTTGTGACAACAGCACCTGGAGAAGCAGTCTATGGTTGGACCTAGAGGAATAAGGAAGAAACGTGAAGAAGTATTTGTGTGCTGTGTGAATATTTCCCAGAGGACCTCCGTGAAGGGGGCTTATACTAGTCCAGCATATGCTCGCCTGTTCTGTGGACACCAGTCTTCCTCTTCACTGCTTCTCTCACTGCCCAGAGGCTCATGGGAAAGAGTGGGCCTGGCAGCAGTGTAGGAGGATGCGCATGGGTTCAGCACCGTGAAGGTCCAGTTACCAGAGCTGACCTGTGACAGTCACCTCTGGGCTCCCAACCTGCCAGCAGCTGAGTTTATCAGGGAGTCCCCGGCTCCACACTGTGCTTCCCAGGATCAGCCAGCTAACTGGGGTCATATCTGTTGCAGTGGACCGCTTCTATTGCAGAAGTTGTAATATTAGGTTCTTGTTTTAACTTGTCTGGCATATATATTTTATCTCCTCAGTGTACAACGCTTCTTCTACAACCACCATGCATAGATTTATAGGATGTCTCATCCACTCTCATGGAATTCCTCATGATCCAGAAACTCATTTTATAGCAAATGAAGTGAGGCAGTAAATTTACAGTGGTAGAATTTACCACTCTTAGCATGTTCCATGTTATCTAGAAACGACTGGCTTGGCAGAACTGAAGAATGGCTTTGTGAAGATTTAGTGACATTGTCAACTACTTTGCAGGGATAGGAAAGAGACTCTCTAGGAAGTTATATATGCTCCTAATCAATACCCAGAATGTGATTCTGGATACAGGTAGGATATACATATATATCTCTCCTAGAAAGTGAGGGGTAGAAATGGCAGTGACATAAATCCCTCTGAGAGATTTATTAGGAAACTGCTTGCTTCTTTTCACCATGACCTTATAGTGTGCTGGCCTAGAGGTCTCGCTTCCCAAAAGAAGACTACGTCTACCAAGAGGTGTAACAGTGATTTTATTGAACCAGAAGCTGAGCTGGTCACCAAGTCACTTTGGAATTTTCACACCTTTCTATGAACAGACAAAGGATGGAATTAATGTTCCACTGGGTGAGTGATCCTAACTACCAACAGGAAATTGGATTGCTACTCTACAATGGGGGTAAAGAAAACTCTGTGGAATACAGGCAGCCTTCTAGGGTAAGTCCTCAGATTACCATATCATGTGATTGAATCAATAGTGAACTACAACAACCTATTAAAACAAGCAAAGCCTTAGATTCTTCAGAAACATCGATCTATGTCACTTCTTCCCTTAACCGTCCCACACCGAGAATCATTGCTACACGAGGTGTGTAATGAAGGGAATACAGAACATATGGTGAAAGAGAATAGTGACAAATACCAGCTATGACCACATGACCAGAAATGGAACTGAGGACTGAAATTGTCTAAATTATCAAGAATATTTTCTTCTCGTTTAAAAAAAAAAACATGCTTGAATGTGCTTGTATATACATATTTCTTTATGTAAAGCATGTATCTTTGTTTTAATTCCTCTTTTAAAACTTTACGTAGTGGGAGATGCAGTGATCTGATATTATAGGATTGAAGTATGAATAATTTTGTAGTATTTAAATTATAGGATATCATGGAGAAGAATGCACACTAATAAAGCTCTATGCATTCTATTCTGGGAAAAGAATTAATGAGTTTTCAAGTGTATGCAAGTACAGTTGTATAATGTTGGATGATAATATGAACTTTTGTTTTGTTAAATATAATTTATAAAGATGAACAGGAGTGGAAGAAGTGATGAAGGGTGGGTATATGATTGTTAATTTTATATTTGGGTTTGAGGATGTTTCTAGATGAAAATATCTGCAATTAGTGAACTTTGGTTAAAATAGTGGATTTTATATCCAATCAGTAGAGAAATAGGACAAAAAGCCTCATGTCCCCAGTTAAGAAGGAATTATTGGACGCACTAATTTAGGACTTTGTCTGTAGCCACTGGTTCTTCTTTATCTCTGCCTGCCATTCCATACTGCAGCTTTTGGACTTATCAGCCTCTATAAGTTCATAAGTTACTTCATTATAACACCTCTCTCTGTATATATGCACTGTATTTTATGCATACACGTTCACAAATGTCTTGTTGGTTGTTTTTCTCTGAAGGATTTTAATTCAATAAGATAAGGTTTTATTTTGCAATATATTTCCTGAATATGAAATACAAACAGGAACTGCTGGGGAAGTGCCAGACGAAGGCTACAACTACATATTGGGCTGTAATTCTTGCCAGGTCTATGATGAACCTATTTATGATATTGCCATCTCACTCACCAAAGTCCAAGAGCACATTGTTAATTTTGAAATGCAAGAAATTTATCTCTTCAAAGTCTCAAGGTGATTTTTGCAAATTATAGATAAATATGGAAGCTTAAGGGATAATAAGCCTCACTGGAACGTTATTCTAATGGATCGTTCCAGAAAGTGTACGGAGAGACAATTTGATTACCCATTTCTGGAGAAGAGATTTCTACATATTGAGGAGCTTCTTGCCAAATGTTGGCCTAATTAAGCCTGAGAAAGCCTATTTCTCTGCAGGCCTGGGGCCTTTGGATAAAAACAAGCAGGGCTGTGGCATCATGGAGTCTGTCATTATGTTGGCAAGACTCTTTATTAGGAGTCATTGGGAGGACACCTGGCTAGCTGAGGTTTACAGGATATGTGATTTCCGCAACACTGCCGCTGAAATGTTCGAGAGCATAATGCAATTTCTGGAGGAGGATGCTCCATGTTTGCCAAAGAGCCTGAGTATTTCATAAGAATGATAAGAATGGAAAAGCCAATAAACTTCTTTTTCATGTTTAGGGCGCTCTCCAAACCAAGTGGAGCATTTGTGGTGGTTAAGATAGAGTGATTCTTCACTTGATCTTAGCCAAAAGGCCAAGAAGTGATGATAGAGTGATTCTTGAAATCGGTAAGAGTAAATAGGTACCATGCATTTAAACAGGTGGTATCTAGGACATTCTTCATATATTTCTTAAGAACAAACAAAAAAATCACTAGATGTGATCCTGCTCTGTATAACCTAGGTCAGGAAAAATTCCTCCTCTCTACTCATATTCTCACATTAAAATTAAGCTAGTTTAAGGCTCTTTTTAACCAGCTCTTTTTATCTCTCTTTGTAAGGCACGATAAACTTTTCTTCGGTGTTCTCTGGATTAGAGGATATCATCAGCCTACCTCCTGGAGTATTTGTTTTTTGAGTTTCATACATATCTTTATCTAGGTCAGTTTCTAAAAACATTTTTAAATTTTGTTATAAAAGTGTAAAAACAGTGGGTAGGGATATGGGTAAAAATGAGAATTAACTTGTGTCATATACTGGTACAAATTCCCCAGTGTTATATGTGATTTTGAGATGTATATAAATTGTACCAATAAAGAATTCAATTTAAAAAAATGTAAAAACAGAAGATAGATTTTATTCTGTGATCATTATTCAGAAATAAGTTTCACCATATTGAATATATGATCGCAGTGATTTTGTGTATCTAACAATCACAAATTTACAAGATCCATGGCTGCAAACCAGGGATGTGCTGGGATGTCTCTGATCAGCCTCTGTTTTTCCTCTTAGCATATTTTAGCAAATTGGTGTATGATTTTAAAGCCAAAAGTTTCTATAAATGATCATATTTTGGGAAATAGATTGTGCAGCTTCCAGGATATGCAAATCCATCAAAGTTTTAAAGAAATGATACTATATTAGTTTATAAAAATCATTTATTTACATTTAATACTTTTATTTCATTCCTTACATATATTTACCATTGATCATAGACAATTTGCATTGATTTTTAAAATCTTTCAATCCCATAAGCTTTATAACACACCAGAAAATATGTATAATTCCACTCATGTGAAATTTCTTTAATTGGAGAGGAGCCTTATAAAAGCCAGAAAAATATAATGTACTTATGAAAATAGCACTTATTATGATGCATATATATAACACATATACATTGTGTTTCATACATAATACATATAGATATTTAATGTGTATATATATATATACATATGTATGTACATACATGTATATATATACACATATATATACACACACACAATTTAGTTGGGCGTGGTGGCTCAAGCCTATAATCCCAGCACTCAAGAGGCAGAGGCAGGAGAATTGCCAAGTTCAAGTCTTGCCTGAGCTACATAGTGAACTCAGGGCCAGTCTGAATGACAAAGCAAGACCTTGTCTCAAAATAATAATAATAAAGAAAAACTCTTCATAAATACAGTTGTCTAGCATCGTAGTTTTGTTTAAACCTTTGCCAGCACTTCAATTACTTCAGGGTTGACTTTATGCCCCTTTACCTTCTCCTTTCAATGTTCTCACATACTTGTTAGTCACTATTTTCCTTCTGTTCAGTGTCAGAGAGAAAAGAAGTGGTGCAGCTGCAAACAGTGAAACCTGAACAGGATTTTGCTAGTTATATCCTGAATGTGACAGGGCAGGGCCTGCAGACAGTGTCATCTCTGGTCTCCAGTTCTGGACACTGAAGTCAATAACATTGCTACTGGCCATAAAACATGGACATGAGGCATGGTTCTATGTGGTGAATCTTCTGACTGGAGAATGAATTACTATTTCAGGATGAAAAACTTTACAGCATCCAGAGCCTCAAGGTAGAAACAATGTTACTATATATTTTTTTTTCTCAGCATGTCCTCAGGATTTTCCTTCTGCCCCTACACTTAATACATGATCTAACTGCTCATTTTACCAGTATTTAAATATTTGCTTGCATTTTCTGCTTTCCCTGATGCACATGCACAATAGTTTTCTGAGTCGTTCATCTTTTTGACCTCTCTCAGAAGCAAGCATAGCACACTGCATTTTGATCATCTCTCAGTTATTGTATCATTACTATGTCTGTTAGAAAATATCACTAGTTAAGATTAACACACACTAAACAAGGTTACAGATTTTTTCTATCTTGAGTTGAAGCTTTTTCAAATTTTCACATTGGCCTTTCTCTCATAATCTTTCCAAAGCTCTTCAGTATTTATTTTGATTCTTCAAATACTTGCTGATTTTAAACACACACACACACACACACACACACACACACACACACACACAGAGACATGTACTTTCACTTCTCTGTGTGATATGCTTTCTACTTTTTCTAAGTTTCTTAGAAATCTCTAGAGCAAGAAAGCTTTGGCATTTACTGTCGAATGTACCTTAACAATCAAATGAAATCTGTCTATTCGTTCTCGGCCCCTTCTGCATCTGCTCCATTCGACTGATGTTCTGTTTATTTCCCCCTTGCCTCTCTCCTCATTTAGTTGCAGGAGTTTATAAAGATTTAAGGAGAAACTGCACCCTTCCTTTCTGTGAGGTCTCATTTTCCATCAAATGTAGCTGCTGTCTGATCCCCATTCATGACTCAGAGTCACTGGTTTGGGATAACATCTTCATTTTACTTTTCCAGATTGAAACTAGCAAAGCATAACAGAGTGTGCTATCCCCAAATGTGTGTATATTGCATAATGATTTTTTTCAGATAAATACTCTTAAATAATACTTAAATTAAACAATAACAGGTAGAAAAAGCATGCTCTAACCCTCTTTTTTCTTCTGGTAAGTAGGCAGTAAGAAGAACTCCAAATGGGGGCTGGAGATTTAGCTCAGTTTTTCCAGTGTCTGCCTTCCATGCATAAGGTCCCAGAGTTTGGCCCCAACACCACATACCATAATACTGGGGATGGTAACTCACGCCCTTAATCCCAGCAATCAATACTACACATCACAATGCCGGGCATGGTGGTTCATCCCTGTAATCCCAGCATTTGGGAGGCAGAAGAAGAGGCAGGAGGATTGCTGTGAGATCCAGACTTGCCTGGGTTACATAGTGAGCTCAGGGCCAGCCTGAGCTACAAAGCAAGACTCTGTCTCAAAACAAAACAATACAAAACCAAACAAATGAACTGCAAATGGAGATACCTTAACGTGGAGGAAAATGATATTTTTATCACGGATGTGGCATTAGTCAAGTTTCTGTCACAACAGTAAAACGAGCTAATTTACTAAGAGAAAAGGTTTCGTCTTCTAATAAACATGTGTGTCGTGTTCTGCCGGCCCTCTGATGAGGCAGCAATGATAGCGGGCACGTGTGGCCAAGCAAAACTAATCACACCATGAGCCAGGAAACAAAGATGATGATAAGAAGCAGCTGACGCTTCACAGTCCTCTTTAAGGTCACATTTCCAACGGCCCAGGAGCCGCCGTCAAG